>CM065590.1:15821120-15837327 GCA_033119425.1 Bufotes viridis
GGTGAAGGAAGAGGCAGAGAAAGCAGCAGAAGAGGAAGTAGAAAGAGAAGACACCTTTCTTGGTTTTTAAGTTGTTTACTCCACTGCAGTTTGTGCTTTGCATATAGATGCCTGGTCATGCAGGTTGTGCTCAGGTTTAGAACATTTATGCCTCGCTTCAGGCTCTGATGGCTCAACGTGCAAACCACTTGTGTCTTGTCGTCAGGACACTGTCTGAAGAACTGCCACGCTAATGAACTCCTTGGAGCTGGCTTTGGTGTGCTAGGTCCCTGGGTGCGGTGGGCAGTAGCAGGCGTACTGTCTCGGGGATGGCAGCTCCGCTTTTGCAGCCTGCTCCTTCTTTTGCTGTGCTGTTCTCTCTGTGCGACCACCGCCTCTAACTCAGAACTGCACACGTCACTAGCATGAACTTGAGTCCAGTCGGGGTCTAGGACCTCATCGTCCTCCACATAATCTTCCACCCATTCTTGACCCCTGCCCTCCTCGTCGGTCTGCACACTGCAGAAAGCCGCAGCAGTTGGCACCTGTGTTTCGTCAGGTATTCCCATCTCCTCATCCTGCAACATAAGTGGTTGGTAATCAGTGCATTCAATGTATTCCACTTCTGGGACAAGGCTATGTGGATGTCCTGGGGAAATCCTGCCAGCAGAGTCATCAAAAAGCATAAGAGTCTGCTGCATGACTTGATGCTCAGGCTGCTTGGCTGCTTTGCAAGGGGGTGAGATGAAAGACTGATGGACATGTGCTGCAGGTGCCAAATCTGAGCTTTCTGCAGAGGAAAAATTTGAAACAGTTTTTTCTGTGTTATATGCAAACTTGCTCTGTGGCACAACAGTACGGGTTTATTAACCCAACTACAGAAATGCAGTTTTTCACCGTAAAGTTTTAAAACTGTTTTTTTGCGTAGTGCGAAACGTGCTCTGTGGCACAAAAGTACAGGTTTATTAACCCAACTACAGAAATGCAGTTTTTCACCGCAAAATTTTAAAATAGTTTTTTCAGCATTGTATGCAAACGTGCTCTGTGGTATGACAGTACGGGTTTATTACAGCAACTACAGAAATGCACTATGTCACCGCAAAATTTTAAAATAGGTTTTTCAGCGATGTATTCAAACATGCTCTGTGGTACGACAGTACAGGTTTATTCCACCAACTACAGAAATGCACTGTCACCGCAAAATTTTAAAATAGGTTTTTCAGCGATGTATTCAAACATGCTCTGTGGTACGACAGTACAGGTTTATTCCACCAACTACAGAAATGCACTGTCACCGCAAAATTTTTAAAAAGGTTTTTCAGCGATGTATTCAAACATGCTCTGTGGTACGACAGTACAGGTTTATTCCACTAACTACAGAAATACACTATGTCACCGCAAAATTTTAAAATAGGGTTTTCAGCGGTGTAAGTAAACGTGCTCTGTGGTAGGACAGTATGGGTTTATTACAGCAACTACAGAAATGCACTATGTCATCGCACAATTTTAAAATAGGTTTTTCAGCGGTGTATGCAAATGTGCTCTGTGGTACGACAGTACAAGTTTATAACAGTGTTAAAGATGCCCTCAATCGAGGCTGATTATGTTTGCTCTACTGCTCCAAATTAGTGGTAAGCCAAGGCTTTTACGTGCACGGAGAAAAAATCAGTGACACACATTGGGGTCAAAGCAATTTCTTATTTATTACAGGAAGTACAGCAGTTTATATAGACAGAGAGGCATTCCCTCTGAGGCATGTGGCATTATTAAATTGGCTGGAATATGAAAATATGAAAATAGATAACACTTGGCATCTGCGCAGTGTGCATTGTTTTACTAACTCTGGTATGTAAACATCCAGCTATGGCAGCCATCTTGTAATGGAGTCTATACTAACAGCAGAGAAGCATATATGATGTAGCAAGGAGGTGTGGTTTCTTTTGTTGGATGGAACCTTTGTGCTCTGGAGGAGATAAGATGTTGTCTGAGAGCTGGAGTAAATAGGAGCTTTCTTAGCTGAAACTAAGAATGATTTCCATATCTCTATCAGTCCCCTTGGAACTCATTCTTTCCCTAATGAAAGCCTAGCACATCTGCCCCATTGCCATGGCATCCACTTCTCCAGCTTCTGTGACAACCTATCCTTGTGGATAACCTCCACGACACTGTTTTTTAAGGACATATGGGTCAGATGTCTGTCCCTTTGGTCGATGATCTCTAGGTGGCGTCGAAAGCAAGGGTGTTGGCTGACAGAACTAAATTGACTTTGTCTCCCATCCTCATGAAAGTCTCTCATAATCATCTCGGGGTAGCCTCAGCTACAGCTTTGAGCAGGAGCCTCCTAATGCAAGGGATGACACAACAGACAATTACTGCAAGAATCAATAGCACAACAAATATGACCGTTCCAATTTGTAACAGGGTCTGTTTCCAATTTGTAATCCAGTTTTCAAACCAATTTTCCCATGAACTATCCACCCCGGAATTCCTCTTTAATTCTTCAGACAGAGAAGTAAGTCTCTTCAGGGCATTCATAACCTGACCATTTGGGCCTAAGTTATCAGGAATCACAGTACAGCAGATTTCACCGATCATTTTGCATACATCACCTTTTTCTGCTAGTAGCATGTCCAGGGCCATTCTATTTTGGAATGCCATAACACTAGTGGACCCAAGTTGTTCCACTATACCCTTTAATGCATCTCTGGTGTAATTTGCAAATCTCTGCTGATTATAGTAGATATAGTTGATCCAATCCACATTTTTGTTTATAATCACTATGGGGATTAAAGACTCAAACCCTGTTGCCACTTGGCTTCTGGCTTTGAATTCATCTGGGACCCCCACCCCCTGGAAACCCCTATAGCATCTATGTACACATGGGAATCAAGGCTACCTCCTGGGCTGGTGTCCCGCCTTCTCCGTACCACCACTCCCTGTTGGGCATAACCAAATCCTGACCCAGGATTCCTTAACTTCTCAATGGTTTCCTTCCAGTCAAGGGGATTAAATACATGGAAGGGCATCAACACTAGGGCTAAGGCACATTGTCCGTGCCAGACAATTGTTAACTTTGTCCTTAGTTTCATATCTGCACACAACCAAATCACATCCCCTAATGCTCGTGGTCTGGTTCATCAAATGACTTTGGTAGGGCTTACCGTGGTATTTACCACAATTTCACAATAACCTTCTGGAAACCTGCCCATGTCTTTGCCTTTGTTTGGCCTCTATTTCAAAACAGGTGTGATTCCCTTTGTATATGGTTATTCCTCCTACAGGTTCAGGGGCTTCTTTCAAGATTGGGAACTTCTCTTCCCACATCTTGCACTCAGTCATATAAGCAGTTTGGTTCACATACATGGTTGTAAAACATGAATAATGACTAGGACTATTGACTAGGTGAAGGGGCACAGTTCCTAAGTTTGGTCTGGCTATGGCACAGGTGATACACCCAGATCTATTCACCTGTGATGACTTATATTTCATCCATTCCAACCAGAAGTTATGGTCAGAAAATCCTGTTTCCACTGCCAATGTCTCCTCTACAGTAAAGAGGGGTCTGGCTACTTTCCCTGGTAACAAGGGGTTGGGTTCTTTTGGCAGTGAATTAGGGGTTTTATTTGTTATAGGCCTATCTGCAATTTCCTTAAGGTGGAACCGTCCCCAGGGCCCATATTTATCAGACGGATATTTCCTCAAAACATACATTCCCAAATCTGTTGGTTGGGAGGTTTCTAGTGTCAGTATTAGGGGATCACAACTCCGGGGCCCCCCTTGATCAGTGGGATATTTTTTACATGTTTTCAGTTTAGTTTTCCCCATATTTTTGGTAGTTAAATGTATTCTGGTCACTACAGGTTTTTCCCTTTTATCTTTTCTTTTCATCCCCTCATCTGGTTTGTATCCCCAGCTGGTTCCTGTATTTGTGAGTACATCGGACCAGGCAGCACAGTACTCATTATCAGTTCTGGTAACACATATATAGTATTACAAGGAAGCAAAATCAAACATTGAACTATCATGACATCTGCAATCAGCAACATCACAGAAGTCAAATTCAAAGACTTGTATTGGCTCTGTGGTATTTACCCAGAAGACCCTTGTGCCACTCGAGGCATCTGAAAATATGTGGGCGTCCTGTGCACAGACTAAGAGGTCATCCACATACTGAAGCAGGACAACATCATTATGAATTTGCTTTCAATCATCCAGGATAGAAGACATGGCTTTACTGAACTGGGATGGGCTATTTTGAGCTCCTTGTGGCATAACTGTCCAGGTATACTGTGATCCTGCATGTGTGAAAGCAAAAAGGTATTGATATGCGCTGTGTAGGGGCACAGAGAAGAAAGCATTAGCCAGGTCAATGACTGTAAAAACTATGGCATCCGGTCGAAATGCAGAGAGCAGAGTGTGGGGGTTTGGTACAATTGGAGTTTACAGGACAGTGACCTCCTTCAAAGCCCAAAGATCATGAACCATCCTGTAGGTGTCAGGTGGTCCTTTTTTACCTCGCTTTCTCACTGGAAAAAGGGGCGAGTTACATGGTGAGGTGGTGGGAATTATGGCACCAGCCTTTAGGAAGGCCTGTAACTGTTGAGTGACAGAGTCTATCTGTGCCACAGACAGGGGATACTGCGGTTTGCGAGGGAGAACTGCGCCTTGTTTCAAGTGCACCATTACAAGCTGCACCCGGAGCCTGCCAACATCCTGTGGTCCTGTTGCCCACAGTGTCTCACTTATGACAGACAGAACAGCAGCTGGAAGTAAACCTTCAGGAGGACAGTCCTCTAGGGACATAAGAGCAGCCAGTAAGTAAGCCCTTTTATTCATGACCTGGCCATTAGTTATTTTGGACATAAGAACTATTAATACTAACTATCTTCGGGCAACACTGTCAATGGATCAGTGGGCTAGAACTATCAGACCGTAACAACTTTGTTTTTTCTTTTGTACAACTTTTCCCTGGTCCAAAAACCTATTTTTACGATCTCGATTAGGATCCATATGCTTTGAGTCAGGATCAGCAGTCACACAAGGGGAACAAGAAACATCATCCTTTCAAGTCTCCTGACTCATCACTTTCTTGAAATTACTTGAATTAAGCTTTCCTTCGAACTTCACTGATGTGCTTGTGGTCAACATCACTTTGAATGGACCATTAAAAGGTTTGAGGACTTATCTGATCTGTCCTTTTACCATCACCCATCTCCAGACACAAGTGGGTGGGTTCCGGGACTTAATCAAGATCTGGAAGTGAAGCAAAAAACTCAAGAATATATTTTAGTCAAATGCTTGTGCAAACTGATCATATAATTTGTCAGACAACCATGTTGGATCTGGAGCCACTGTGGGAAATACAATTCTGTCCTAGGGACTGACCTACTAAGGACCTCATAGGGACTAAGCCTGTCTTACGGTTTGGCGTATCCCTTACTGAGAAGAGGGCTACCAGCAAGCACTTTGTTCATGGCTTTTTGAAACTTTAACTTTAGTGTCCCGTTCAGTTCCTTTTTCCCTACCCTACTGCTGCTTTGTGGATCGTACAAAGCATGTTCTACACCCAAAACCCTTATCATCTCCTGCATCACTTCACCTGTGAAGTGATCACCTCTGTTGTTTTCTTTTTTTTTTTTTTTAAATTTTTCAAAATGTTTATTGTAAAACAAAAGTAAACATGACAGAGAGACATATTGTGTATTTAAATTACGGGTACGCAGACCCAATTCCCATAAAGTACCGGCAGCGTTTCCAGAGTACAAAGCTTGATCGAACCTTGGTAATTGTGCGTTTAAATTACGGGTACGCAGACCCAAGTCCCATAAAGTACCAGCAGTGTTTCCAAAGTACAAAGCTTGATCGAACCTTGGTAGTCCTGAACATCCAAAAGGTTGCAGGTGGGACATGATATGTCTCAAGGGACAAGGGTCCCACTGAAGGACCGGTAGTGACTACAGAGTCATAGAACAAATAAACCAATAAGCAAAAGAACAGGTGGAAGGGAAGATTAGGAGAAGATGGGAGGAGGGGGGGAGCGGGTGGGGGTGAAGAGAGTGTAGTACCAGATCATGGGTATCTTTCACTGAAGATCTCCAAATAGAACAGTGGGAAATATTCTATGAGAGCAACGAGGCGCGATAGGTACGCCATGGGGACCATGTCGCTTGAAAAACTGCAGATGTTCTCATCTCCCAACTGGCTATCTGTTCCAGCCTATAGATGCTATCACACTTGGACAACCAGTGTGTTAATGCTGGGGCCTCAACAGATTTCCAGTTGTGGGCTATCAGAACCCTGGCAGCAACTAGGAGTGTAGAGATTAAGGTCTTCATATGTCTGTTGACCTTCATGTCTAGTGACAGGTTCAAAAGGCACAGTTTAGCTGTAGGAGTACATTTGGTTTTACTAATTATGGAGAGTATAGAGCAGATTTTACCCCAAAATGTCGAGATTTTTGGACATTCCCACCAAATGTGGAGAAAGGTATCAATGTTAGTATGACATCTCCAGCAAATTGGGTCGACTGTCGGGTAAATCGAGTGAAGACGCTCTGGTGTGTAGTACCATCTGGTCAGCATTTTATACACATTCTCCTGTAACCGTATACACCTGGAGACTCTAGGCGACTGAGGCCAACAAAACTTTTTTTCCATAGGTGTAAAGCACTTCGTTAGATCATCTTCCCATCTATCCAGAAACTTATATTTCTGAGGGCACCTGAGAGAGACCATTATCGCATACAATTTTGATATTTTTTTCCTAGGGTCAGCTGCTGATAGGACAAGGTTTTCAAATTGAGAAGAGGTTACAAGGGGTGCTTTCAGGCTTTTATGCAGGATGCGCTTAATAGTATGTTTCTGCATAAAAGAAAGGCACTGTAGTTGGGGGTGAGATAACTGGTCATCTAAAGAGAGGTCAGAGTCAGTGCCCAGTAAATCTACTAGAGGCAAGGTGATCTTAGAGCTATCCTTCGGGAGGGAATCCCGAAACGCCTTAGAAGAGGACCAGAGGACGTCTCTAACTTGATATATAGGGGAAGTATCAGTGGAAGAAAGCAGATGGGGTGCTAGGTACAAATGCCAATGGGATATGGTTGCCCTGGTCATGTGGCTTAAAGAAGGGAAATCTTTTGATAAGGAGGTGACCTGTCTATAAAGGAGAGCTCTAATCGGGGTGTCTGCCATTCCATTTTCTAATTCCAGGTCTATCCTATCCAGGGGGAGTCTAAACCATTCTAGGCATCTCTGAGCCTGAATTGCTTTGTAATATAGGGACACATCCGGTAATCCCATTCCACCTCTAGAGCTATGTTGAATCAACAGATTATGAGGGAGCCTCGGTCTACGTTTGTTCCAAAGGAAGGTAGCGAACATCTTTCTAATAGATAAGAAAAATGATGTGGGTAGGGAGATGGGTAGGACTTGCATGTAGTATAAAACTTTCGGCAGAAGGACCGACTTAATCAATGTCCTTTTGCCAAACCAAGATGTGAATGGAATGTCCCAAGAGTCAATTGTTTTTTGAAGGGCCAGAGTAAGGGGTTTGAAGTTGTCATTGTATAGGTCTCGTGGATCAGCAGTGATATTAACCCCTAAAAACTTAATCGACGAGGATGACCACAGGTAAGGAGTTTTAATTTGAAGAAAGGCTTGGCGTTGCCTGCTGAGGGTGACATTCAGTACTTGTGACTTACTTGGATTAATCAAAAATTTGATAGGTGACCAAATGTCTCAAATTGGGAACAGACCGCGGAAAGGCTCCCTCCGGGTTGGTTATGATGAGTATTAAATCGTCTGCAAATGCTGCTAATTGGTGGTGTTTCCCTTGAATTATCACTCCTGAATGTCTCCATCCTGTCGTATGGCTTGGAAAAGACATTCCACCGTCAGGACGAATAGAAAAGGCGACAGGGGACACCCCTGCCTCGTACCATTACTTATCTTGAAAGTAGGGGAAAGAATACCATTGACCCGCACTTGGGCAGTGGGATTCGCATACATGGACATTATAGCTGTGACGAATTGCTTTGGGATGCCGAATTTAAGCAGGGCTCTTTGCATGAATAACCAATCGACCCTATCAAAGGCCTTTTCGGCGTCTGTCCCCAATAGAGCTAGTGGGATGTCATGCCGTCTGGCGAAGTGTATAATGTTCACCAGTCTCGTCGTATTCATCCTACCCTCCCGGCCAGCCACAAACCCCACCTGTTCAGCGTTTATTAAAGACGGCAGAAACTGCTGTAGCCGTGTTGCTAGTAGTTTAGCAAATATCTTCAGGTCGATATTAAGAAGAGAGATTGGTCTGTAGCTGGCACAGGAGGAAGGGTCCTTCCCCTCTTTAGGGAGAATAGTAATCATAGCAGCAAGCATTTGAGGTGGAAGGGGAGAGGAACATAATACCGCATTGCAAAGGGCTAAAAGTCGAGGCATCAGGATATCCTGAAATGACTTGTAATACGAGGCGGTTAGGCCATCAGGACCGGGACTTTTGTGGAGGGGAAGGCTCTTAAGTGTATTGGATAGTTCTTGTAGTGTGAATGGTTGTAAAAGGTCTTGAGCTTCGGCATTAGTGAGTGAAGGAAGGTGCAATTTAGATAGCCAGTTATCTATTATCTCACTTCTCTGTTGTATGCAGGAAGTGTCCTCAACGGATCTGATGTTATATAAAGAGTGATAAAAGTCACTGAGTCTGCATCTTTAATAGAGTGAATGTACGTCTGAGTTTTTCTCTTTTTCAGAGAGGCCATCATGAACTTAGAAGCTTTGTCTCCATGCGCAAAGTGCTTGTATTGTGCAGAGAGGTAAAGCTTGGCAGTTCTATAGTTCAGAATATTTTTCAATTCTGAGCGCAAGAGAGATAGCTTATCTAGGGTACCTTGGTCAATATGTTTTTTATGGAGAGACTCGAGGGATTGAATTTCTTTTTGTAAAGAAAGGATCTTAGATTCTCTCTGTCTACGTAGATGAGAGCAGAGGGAGATAATATGCCCGCGGATAACCGCTTTATGTGCTTCCCAAACAGTACCCAGTTGTACCTCACCTGTCTCATTTATCGAAAAATATTCTGATAAGCACTTACGGATATTCGAAACACTGTCTTGCTGGGATAGGATCGTCTCGTCGAGTCTCCAGGTGTATTGAGGCTTGGGAAGAAAAGAGAATTGTAAGTCGAGGAATACTGGAGCGTGATCTGAGAGTAGTATGCTCCCAATAGAGGAGCTCCGACATGCCGACAACAAGTTGGGGGGAACAAATAGATAATCCAGCCTTTGGTAAGACCTATGAGCCCCCGAGTAAAACGTGAAATCCTTTACTGAGGGGTTCAGCGTCCTCCAGGTATCTACAAGTCCCGCCGAAGCCAGGCCTGACCTAATCCTCCTTAACGCCCCATAGGACAATGATGATGTACCTTTTGAGGAGTCAATCAAAGGGTCTAATGCCACATTGGCATCGCCTCCCAATATGACTGTTCCCCCAGCAAAATCCCGGAAAACGGGGAGTATGCGGCAAAGCCAATCAGCCTGTCCTATGTTAGGCGCATGTATGGATCCCAGAGTTATGACATGTGTGCCTATGGAACCCTTAATAAACAAGTATCGGCCATCATCATCAAGCAGAGTGGAACTAACCACCATAGGTGTGTTCTTGTGAATAGCTATTGAAACTCCTCTAGAGGAGCCACTGCAGGAGGGGGCATGGAACCATTGATTAAATGTCAGTTTAGACATAATGGGAACGTGTCCACTCCTGAAGTGAGTCTCCTGCAAAAGAGCGAAATTCACCTTCTGTTTCTTCAGAGTCGAACATATTTGAGAACGTTTAGCTGGAACGTTCATCCCCTTAACGTTGAAAGTACAAATCCTAATGTCTGCCATCATAAGGAATCAGATTGGGTTCCCTCTGCATCAATATGAAATAGGACCAAGCTGGGCCTACACAACAAGGAGGGGGAGGGGGAGGGAAGTCAGAGGGGTAGTAGGGGAAACACAAATCTGCAGCAAAACTGAGTGCCAATAGAGGGTAGTAAGTAGGCATATGATAGAACATATGGCCATGTCGCCACAGAGAGCAGAGTGGGCATTAAAAACGTGACAACCTAAACAGGTAAAGAGCAAATAGAACAATATGGGGTGTATTCTGAGAGGTGAACACCTATAAACATTAGCCTAAGAAGGTGAACATTACACAATCAGTTATCTGTGTATCTATGGATACTTATCCGATGGTGGGATGATTCACCACAATTTACAAAGAGTCCCGCATTATGGGCAGAGTGAGGAGACTCAAGTATCTTCATCTCGGAAGGTAGGCTTTTTAGGCGTATTTCTCCCTGCTTTCCTCTTGCCTCGGCCCTCCGTGGATTTGCTTGCTGGGATCCATGGTGCCGGTGAAGGAAGCTCCGGTAGATCCGTGAGGTCCGTGGCCGCATTCCAATCGGGTATTCCCAGATCTGCAAGGTCCAGAGTGTCGTATACTATAGATAGATCAGCTTGTGAGCGCACGACCAGCTTCCTGCTAGGCGCATTTATGAAAAGGCCAAAGGGGTGAAGCCATTTATAAGTAATATTCAGGTCCCTGAGTTTCACCAGGAGTGGTTTCAGAATCCTGCGTTTTTGCAGGGTAATAGGAGATAGATCTTGAAAAAGAAATAGCTCTGTATCTCCGAAGGCTATAGATTTCTTGTTTCTTGCAGCTTGCAAAATTTTTTCTTTTGATTGGAAATTCAGCAGGCGGCAGATTATGTCCCTGGGAGGATCTCCAGGTTTGGGCGGAGGGCGCAGCGCTCGGTGGACTCTGTCCATGGTGAGGTCCAGGCCGTGTTCTGGGCCTAGCAGCATGTTGCAAATTTCCAGTATGGCGCCCCTCAGGTCCTCTGTAGAGACAGACTCAGGTAGGCCTTTAAAGCGCAGATTGTTGCGCCTGCCGCGATTATCTTGATCTTCAGACAGATTGTAGAGTTGGTTAATATGAGCTTGCGCTCTATCCAGGCTATGGGCAACAGCTATGGAATGGCAAGTTACCTTGTCTTGCTGGGTCTCAAGTTCTTCAACCCTGTCCGCGATTTGCCGCATGTCGCGCCTGATATCTGTGAGGTCTTTTTTAAGCGGTGCAAGTGCCTCGGAGATGAGATCTCTCATAAATCTCCTTGAGACTGGGAGTTCTTCGCCTCCTCCTTCTCTATCAACTTCGCTCTCTCCTTCCGAGTCCACGGAGCCTTCAGAAGGGGCGGGTAGATCTTGATGCGGCGCCATCTTGGGCCGAGGTGTAGCTGGGGTAATCAGCCGTTTTCGGACAAATTTGTCCATATCTCCTCTGGTGGGACCAGGCGTGGGGGCTCCAGCCGTCTCCTTGGGTCTCTCTTTTGAGGTCTTCCCCATTTGTAGCTAATGTAAAGCGCTTAATATGCTCTTAAACCGGCGGTCGTCTGCAGAGCTCACACAGACATGTCTTGTGTGCTCTGCTGCCAAGCTCCGCCTCACCTCTGTTGTTTTCAATGGTCTCAGGTACCCCATACCTACATACAACTTTGGCCATAATCTTATTTGCTTCTTTGGGTATGCTTTTGGCCATCCTGCAAACAAGTCATCACACATCAATATATACTCCTACATGCCCACCTTGAGCAGTTGAATGTAGTCTGAAAACATTGAGACAGATACAAAGGGGAGGGGTGTATTTATGGGGTACCTTAACTGCCTTGCTGACGTTGTTCTGGGCACAAATCATACATCCTTCAGGACATCTGACTGTTAGAGTGCTGAAACCTGGGGCATACCATGCGTGTACCATGGCCTCTCTGTGTCATCGTGGGGTAGAGGGACCTGGGAAGGCAGAGTTTCCCTTGGAACTGTACTAGGCCTTCCTCGTTTGTAGTCTCCATTTTTTAATCCACAATTCCCTTTCCTCCTTCCCCCACATGGTTCTGTCTTAAGAACTTCCAGTGAGACAGGAGGAGTTATTTCAGGGACCTGAACTGTGGCCACTAAGGCGGAGGTGTGCCTATTCAATTTGGCAGCCATTTTGCTGCCTCTGAGTCTATTTTAAGTTGTCATCGCCACTCAAGTTAGCGACATGAGGGCTTCCATCAGAGACCGTACTGCTTTCCCATTTGTGATGGGTTTACCTGAAGCGGTCAGGAAGTCTCTGGCTTTCAAACTCGGCCCATAATCATGGGCTATCCCAAAGGTATACCTGGAATCAATGTAATGTTGGCTGTTTTACCATCTGCATATCTGTAAGCCATCTTCAGAGTCTTTAGCTCCACTTCTTGAGCAGACATGGGCGGTGGTGTGGACTATGCTTTTTTAAGAGTGTCATGTTAAATCACCATTGACCCACCGGTGTAGTACCTGCCATCTGGGCCATACCTCGATCCATCCACAAAGAGCACATGATCTGGATTACCTAATGTCTGATTTACTATATCCCGCTGTCTCTTGTGACATCATCTGCAAACACTCTGGATCTGGAAGAAAAGTTTAAGTGCCCTAACTCTTCCCTCCCCCCTTGCTCCAGAGGCAACAGGGTGGCTGGATCCATAATATAACATCTGTAGACGTTTCAGGCATCATATGAATACTCTCTGTCAATAAAAACACATTATATTAATCAAAATAAAGTGGATTATCATACATCAACACAATATTATCCCTGATAAGCACAATATTTTGATAAATAGATTGATGGAAAAAATTACAATAGCTGGAATTCTGCGATAGAAAAGAAATTCTATAAAGATAATCTTATCTAGGATCAGTTATTAACTGTTAATCTAGTAACTTTTTGGTGTATTAAAACACATATATACTGTTGAGAAACACACCTTTGTGTACCAGTCTTTGTCTCTCTCATGTCTTTTTGAGAAATTTGGACTTGTCAGGAGAAATATGAACATTCAATTAGTAAACAGAGATATACTGAGGTTCAGTTCTAACGGGACTGTGGCCTTCTTTCGGCATATAAGGATTTAGCAGAGTTAAATCACACACTTCGTAGTTATCACATCTAACTCTGCTGGCAACAAAAGGTTCTTAAATTGTAGTTTCATGAGGATAGATGTAATATCACAGTCACTTTGTGGGTCAGGACTAGCTCAGAGCTTCTCCCAAGCATGGCTTGTACAACTACTACAGCTCTGATTCACGGGGGGGACGACACTTCTGGCCACACAGGGTCAAATCTGGCTGAATAATAAGCCACAGGGCATTGTTGCTGGCCATTCAGTTGAGTGAGGACTGCTGAGGCATGGCCATTCACTTCTGTATAATACAATCCAAATGTGATAATCTAATAGGCCCAGTGCGGGGGGCACAAAATTGTCAGGCTTGGGCATAAAAGGCATCTACCACCTCAACTGTAAGGTAGAAGGGACTAAAAACAATCATCAAAAGTGCATATCCAAGGTCTGCAATAAGAAACAGGGCCTAAAAATGTCCTCAGTGCATTCATGTTTCTGGGCAAAGGGATGTCTTTTCCCCTCCCTTGCAGCCATGATCAGCGAAAAGGACAGGAGTGACATTGCTGGATTATACATACTAGGTGAGTTCTAAGCTTACTGCGGCAGCACCACCCAGGTATACTGTTTACCCTTATGTGTGGAGGCGAGCAAATACCAACTGTCTGGATGTAGTGGTGCTGAAAAGAAAACATTTGCCAAATCAATCACAGTGGAGTGGGTAGAGGTAACAGGAACCTAAGCCAACAAGGTGTGTGGGTTGTGGTGTTAAAACTTTTGGCTTCATTGACAGCACTTAGGTCATGTACCATCCGATACTGGGTGGGTTTTTCTTTTTCACAGGTTACATTTTATTTTATTTTTTCAAAAAGTCTCACACCATTTGAGATATGGCATCTGACTGTGGCATACTCAAGAGATACTTCCAGGGAAGTGCACCAGTTTTCATTTCCACTTCCACTGGAGGAACTGGGAGCTTGCTAAAACCCATGGGTTGCTTAGCCCACAAATGTCCCAGCATTCCTGCAAGCAGGCCTTTCTTCTCATCTTCTGGGAGCACTAACCTAAACATGGACCAGGGAGTTTCATCACTAACAGTCAATAAACAAAGTTCCTGGTCATTGAGGTCACCTGTGAGTTTCACAGCACCATCCTTCTGATATGAGATGCTGGCATGTACTTTTGTAAACAGGTCTTTACCTAGGAGGCAACAGGGGAAGTTACAAATGACCAGCAACCGGGCAAGCACTTCTTGGGTAAGGGAAAATCTAACACAGATGGGTTCTGTTAAAAGGGGAGTGTACTACTTTTCCATCCACTTCTATCCAAGGACTTCTGTCTTTGGGGATTAAGTAAAAGGATGATATATTCATCTTGACTGCTCCAGTATCAATAAAAACATGACTACTTCTTTATCACCCAGCGTTAGAGATAACATTGGGGCCAGACTGGAATCTGCTAAATGTTTAAGTGCAGACGATACTGGAGGTACTGGATTGCCTGTTTCCTAATCTTGGTCTAACTTTCCCCCCTCATCGGTTTCATCCTTATGACAATAAACATGGGTGTCTGCAGGGATAGACAGTGATCCAGGCATGGTCAACACAGAATACAATCCTCTTGGGTAGTGTGGACGAGGAGTACCACACACAGCACAACTCTCTCTCCCATCTGGGTTCTGGCTCCCACAGACTCTGCAGGTCCATCTCCCAGGACCATCATAGGGTGGCAGACTTACTCTTTTCCTTTCTCTGTTGAGGAGGTGGTTTAACCATATCATGATAACACTCATAACGATACTTTCTTCACTACTCACAGACTTCTACCTGTCCTGTGAGCTTGTTATCTTTCAGCACCCTTTATTTTCTCTACATGCTTCACATGCTTACTACTTGAATTTACATGAATTTACTTATTTGAACACAACCAAGACAGAAGCAAGCACCTCCTTTGTTTAGTCGTCCCCAGGATTCGGGTCTGGCTCAAAGGCACTTTAACACCCCAACTCCTACCTTCTTCTCACTCCCAAGCAGGCTCACCCTTGTGCATGTTATTAACTGTGAATTCCCTGGCTACCATGTCGGGTCCACCAGTCCAGGACTAACCCTCCGCCACTCCAGGCAGATAATTTATAGTCCTCCTGGAACTCCCCAGGGCCCTCCCTCCTGGGATAAATCAGTGGCCCTTAATTTGAGTCCCCCCAGGACTACTCGGGGTTACACCCTCCGTCACTTGGACTGATAAATCAGTAACCCCTAAATCAAGTCCTGTCCCGGAGCACTCCGGAGCTACACCCTCCCTTTTGGGATAAATTAGTAGCTCCTAATGCGGATCCGCCCCCCCCGCCAGGGGAAATCTCTTGCTCTTATTGATGGTGTCTGACACGAACTACACACAGACAAAACACAAAACCACAGTAGAGCAAACTTTCCTTCTAAAAGGGTCTAGGGCCACATAGGATTTACTGTCAACCGAAGTTGCTACCCACAATGCAATGATGCAACACCAATAGCAGAACAGATTACCATAGCAGAGTGGCAAGAGGCAGCAGCAAGAGGCAGATGAGATAAAACAGATTTTCTCACCTGATTTGAGTCTACAGGCCTCCTCCTCAAACACTTTCCACCATGCTCTGGGAACCCCCAAACTTCGGCTACTGACGCTACTTCTCCTGTGGCCCCACGTTGGGCGCCAAATGTTAAATATGTCCTCAATCGATGCTAATTATGTTTGCTCTACTGCTCCAAATTAAGTGGTAAGCCTTGACAGGAGAAAATATCAGTGACACATATTGGGGTCAAAGTAATTTCTAATTTATTACAGGAAGTACAGCAGTTTATATAGACATCAGAGAGGCATTCCCTCTGAGGCATGTGGCATTGTTACATTGGCTGGAATATGAAAATATGAAAAGAGATAACACTTGGCATCTGCGCAGTGTGCATTGTTTTACTAACTCTGGTATGTAAACATCCAGCTATGGCGGCCATCTTGTAATGGAGTCTATACTAACAGCAGAGAAGCATATATAACATAGCAAGGAGGCGTGGTTTCTTTTGTTGGATGGAACCTTTATGCTCTGGAGGAGATACGATGTTGTCTGAGAGCTGGAGTACATGAGAGCTTTCTTAGCTAAATCTAAGAATGATTTCCAAGTCTCTATCAACAGCAACTACAGAAATACACTATGTGACCGCATAATTTTAAAATAGGTTTTTCAGTGGTGTATACAAACGTGCTCTGTGGAATGATGTTATGGGTTTATTCCACC
>CM065590.1:15837827-16102633 GCA_033119425.1 Bufotes viridis
GCTTATGCTTACTGTGAGCTTACTGTGTATTTGTCTTCTGAATCACATAGCTGGAGAAAATCACTACCTAGCAATAGGTAGACCTGTAACTTACTGATGGGTTGTCTGACTCTCATGCAGTGTCCTAGGGTTTAAAACCCACTAGAGGACAAGAAAAAGAAGAGCTTGGGATTTTGTTTTGCAGATGACAGGGTACTGTAAGTAGTCATTTTCTATTTTATGAAAGAGTACATGGGCAGCACTATAGTATGGGGGGCACTAATTTTCTGTATCTTCATCTATTTCCAGGTGACTGATGGCTATTTTGTTTTCTGTTGTCTTGAAAGAGTCACTGTACAAAACAATAATGTATTCTTATTTCTTAGGAAGGAGTCTAATTATCAGATCTGCAATATCACTTTATTGAAATTATTTGTTGGTATCCAGCCAAACATAAGCTGCAACTATATGACCACTAGGGGTCTCACTAGTCCACTGTGGTTAGGCATGGTCCAGCTCTCCCAGCAAATACAAGCAGGAAGAATTGTGGGGGTGTTCTGGAGTAGCTGATACTGTAGGAGACTTGCCAGATTCACTGCCTCTTCACAGATCTGCAAACCATCTTGTCTTTCGGTAAGTGTGCTCTCCCTCTGCTATCTTACATGGCTTATACATTGATTCACCTCTCTCAAGTGTTTAGGAATTATGTATATAGTGGCTCATTCTCTACTGATCAAGGAAGGGGTGCTACAAAGCCCTATTTTACTCACCCAGTCAAGATAAATATAAAATAGAAAATAGCAATCAGTGCTGAGCACTCTCCACTCGGAACTCAAAGGAATGAAAATATGCAATCAAGGTACATAATCTCATATAAAATGTAATAAAAAGAAAAAAGAAAATAAATAAAACCAATAATACACAAAATATTAAAAAATTGTAAGAGTAACAGAAGTATAAAAAAAATATCTAGTGGTAATTAGATGTAATATTACAATATATAGCAAAAAACACTAGAAAATGTACTCTAAAAATGCTGATTGTATGCATAGGATTCTATAGAACAGAGTTATAACATGATATGACTCTGCAAAATATATACTACCCGCAATAATGCACAAAAATATATTCCCAGAGAATATAATGATCCGGATAATGTGAAACTCATAAATCCACTATACGTTGGTAGTGTCTTTTTATATCCTTTTTATATTATGCATCCCCAATTTATAGAAGTTGCCGCTATTCATAGTCAGTCAGTGGCATCATTTGTATGGTTCCGTGTGCATAACAATTATATAGCGTAGTGTCTCATAAGGAGTCTGAGATTCAGATTTCAGTAGAGACCAATATTCTCAGTCACAGTACCTGTATAACTATACATGTATGCTGAGATACTGAGTTATTATGCTGCGCTCACAGTGGCGTCCCATGTGGCTACAGCACTATGGCTGCTAAGATTGCAGTTACCTATCTCGGTGTGTTCAGCCTTTTCAACGCTGTCACCATGACTGCCTGTCCCAAAGTGTCCAGAAACATCAGCAGGTTGTGCCACTTCCCAGCTTCACTCAGGGCTGCGGCATGTTACGTATCTGACAGGTAAAACGTGGAGGTGACATACAATATTGGGGACGCCACTGTGAGCAAAGCATAATACCGCAGTGTCTCTGCATACATGTATTGTGATACAGGTACTGTGAATGAGAATAGCAGTGTCTACTGAAATTTGAATCTCAGACTATACTCAAACTCCTTATGATAAAGTACGTTATATGATTGCTATGCACACGGAACTAAACAAGTGATGCCACTGACTGTTCTAGGAATAGCGGCAACTTCTCTAAATTGGGGCTGCATAATATAAAACGGGAGATAAAAAGACACTACCAATGTATAGTGGATTTATGAGTTTCATTTTTTTACCAGTTTGGAGCTACAGCATGCCTACCTTCTGTCCCTCTTTTCGACCAAAGTCCCTCTATCACTTTTTCTTTACTACCGGTGACGTACTAGCAGTGAGCCCAATGATGTCACTGTCACAAATGGGCGATGTACAGTGCTGCCCTGGGCTGTTTTAGAGCCTAGGGCAGTACTGTAGACCGCCCATTTGTGCCAGTGATGTCACCATGCTCACTGCTAGGCGTAAGTCTCTACATAGCATACTCATGTGAAGTCCTCTAAGAGCTGTGTTTAAAATGGCAGTAAAGGCCCCTTTCACACAGGCGAATTTTCCGCGTGGGTGCAATGCGTGAGGAGGACGCATTGCACCCGCACTGAATCCGGACCCATTCATTTCTATGGGGCTGTGCACATGAGCGGTGATTTTCACGCATCACTTCTGCGTTGCATGAAAATTGCAGCAGGCTCTATATTGTGCGTTTTTCACGCAACGCAGGCCCCATAGAAGTGAATGGGGCTGCCGGAAAATTGCAAGCATCCGCAAGCAAGTGCGGATGCAGTGTGAATTTCCCGCATGGTTGCTTAGCAACGGGACCAGATCTTTATTATTTTCCCTTATAACCATGTTAATAAAGAATGCTTAGTAAAATGAAGATGAAGGGGTTAAAAATAATAAAACTTAACTTACCTTAGCCACTTGATCGCATAGTTGCGATCTGTCATCTCTCATCATGCTTTAACTAACAGCTTAAGGACCTGTGATGATGTTACATCACATGGTCCAATCACATGGCCCATGTTACCATGGTGATGGACCATGTGATGTGACGTTACAAACGTTTGCACCGGCGTGGGAAAAATTGCGCATATTCACGCAATGCACCCGCCATTTATCCGGGCGTCAAACATGACGCCCGTGTGAAAGAGGCCTAAATATCCCTTATGGTTTTTTGATTTTTGTTGTAGTTGTGAAGCAGCATTGATGTGATGTGTAGCAACACCCTACGGGTAAATGCATACTATCAGGTTTGTGTGAGGATTTTCTGTGGTGATTTGCATGCGGAAAATCTGCACCGTAGGTCATGTACGTTGTATTCTATGAGAATTTGAAATTCTTATGCACGCAATGACGATTTTTTCCATGAGGATTTTGACCCTTATTTTATTTTTCCTGACCAGATTTTCTCCATTCACTTCAATGGGCAGAGTAAAATCCGCATCAAATACGCGCATAAATCCGCACCAATTGATGCGGATTGACCGCATGGATTTCCCTGCAAACATCTGCGGATTTCAGTGCAGATTCTCCGCACATAAATCTTGAATGCGTGCGTTTACCCTTAAGCTGGGTTTACACATAATATTTAAGGAGCTTTTGGAGTTCTTTTTCTACTGATGATGTCACGGTGCGGTGAAAGTGTGTGGAAGCCACACAGGGCCCTCATGCTGCAGATTTTATAATATTACATTATTATATAAAGTAAAAAATTAAATAAAAAATGAAGCCCCTTCGTTACCCAGCTCCCAAATGTGATCAGATACATTACCATCATCGAGTACTGTCTGCACTTCCTCCTTACCACTCGCAACACCAGCTACCATGCCTCATCACTACTTGCCCGAGAAGTGGAGGAAAGGACAGAGGCAGGTTGAGGACAGGTGAGGGCACAGGGCCTGCTCCCAGGCCATGCCAACTAAGGGTTGTGTATGATGAACCCACTGACTCTTGGCTGGGGGTGTCTGATGTCACTTGCGACAAAGTTGAAGATTGAGTCAACTATTGAAAAACCGCTGGGTTTCTGGTCACGACACGACCTCTAGCTGACACTGGGAGCTCAGGCCACTCGAAGCGACCCCTGCTGCCACGGCCCCTTACTCTGCTGTGACCTCAGCTTGCGCCTGAAACATTTAGGCCTCTGTCACTCCCCTGTGCAGGGCCTGGCACTTCTCTGTCTAACATACTGTTAGATCAAATGATCGAATGTTAGATCAAATATTTTTAATTTTGCCACTAATACATTGCAGACTGTGTTTTAGACTATATCACTGCAACACAGAACGGCAATTAGGCCCTTATTTTTTTCAACTTTTACACAAAAGGCTTTTCAACAGATAAGTGCAACACTGAATGGAGAATATATTTTTATTTTGCCACTAATACACGGCAAACAGGGCTTCAGAATATATTACTGCACCGCAGAATGTCAATTGGGCCCAAATTTGTTTCTACTTTCACACAACAGGCTTTTGAACAGATACAGTAAGAGCAATGCTGGACGGCAAATATATTTTTATTTCGCCACTAATACACGGCATACAGGGCTTCTGAACAGATAACTGCACCACTGAGTGGCAAAGATATTTTACTTTTGCCACTAATACACAACAAACAGGGCTGAAATTTTCACCATTAGCCACACAACGGCTAATAAGCCCTTTTCCCACTAATACAAGTGCTTTACAACATATAACTTCACCGCACAAGGGCTAATAAGACATAGAAATAACTATTTGTAATAAACCCTGTTAATGCCTGTATCAAACAGCACTTGCATCCTAATAAGACAGGTTTGCTGGAATTACAGAGCTTTATAATGGCAATTTGAGTCCCCAGTCAGTGCAGCAAGGTGTAATAGGATTGTTCCTATTAGCCAGGCTGAAATCTCCCTGACTGAACCCTCTTCAACATAAATGCTGTGAAATGATTACTCTCTATCCTTTCCCTACACCTTGAGTAATTTTTCCTGCACTTGTAAATGTTTTTTTTTTTTTTTTCACCACAATCAAGTCTTTCCTATCACTGTCCCTAGCGCCTGCAGACTCGTCTCTCCTTGTAATAAGCACACTGGTGAATGACAGAATCTAAGATGGCCGCCATATTTATAAGGCTGTGGCATCACAGCGGCTGGCTGCTGATTAGCTGCATGCATGGCATTATGGGTGATCCCGCCTTCCCAGAGTTGCTTGCTCAATGTTCTCACACGTGCAGTAGCCATTTTAGGAAGAAATGTGATTCATTACCAGGAATCGTGAGGAATTTCTGATTCTGTGCGAAACAAATAAATCTTGAAATTTGGATCAAATTCTACTTTGTCAGCTTCAATTCGCTCATCTCTACTAAAAATCATACCCAAAAACAATTAAACTAAATAGGTATTTTATTTTAATTTTTTATTTTTTTTTGCCTGATGCATATAAATACCCTCATTGTTGTTTTAATGTACAAATGACATGCAGTTTGTTAAATCACAGTACTATAGTTGCTTGATTATTGTTTTTATTGTAATATTTTTAAACAGGCTTTGAAATCATGGAAAGAAAATCAGATATGTTATAGAAATACGATGAATTAAAAAAGGTACTGAAAGAAGTTATGTATTGCTTTTGTTATGTAGGGAGACCTCTAACAAGGTAAAATACTGTAGCTAGTAAACTGTGCAGGAACGTTGTCTTGAACAGTTGTACAAATTGACAGTTCATTGACATGTACAAATGATTCTGCAGATTATTTAGAAGAAACCAAACGTTTCCAATAACTGCATGATCAGTCTCACCCAGGGCATCGCCTTCTTAGCGGACTTAAATAAGGTTGTAGGTTTCGGGCCATCACCGCCAGGACCACCAGGCGGAGGAACACCTTCTTCCCCGCGGCGGTCAGACTTCTGAACTCTACCAGCACTTCACCCCCCAAATGCGCCCCCCACTTACCCGTGGAATCCTACCCAGACTATTTTATCGACACCCCCACACCACCAAAGGACTCCCCTCTCCCAGACTACTAACCCCCCACTAATTGTAATATTGATCATTGTAAGTGTAAACTTGATCCGTGTAAACACTGTTCGTGTATGTCATTGTGCCAAACCGAATTCCGGACACGACCCTGTCGTGTTTGGCGAAAGAAACCTGATTTTGAATTCTGAATGATCATCGGCGGAGATGAAGGTAGTATTTACATTCATGAATCGTTTCTTCTATATGGGGATGTCACAGTGCGGTTCACTGTTACAGTTGTGGCCGTGCAGGCTGGCTGCCTTCTCTCTCGCGTACTGGCTGCAGGCTGATTCCTGTGTATGCTGGTTGCTAGGGGCTGTGGTCCTCTGTTTGTGCACTGTTGCCTGTGTTTGCATCCTCGAGCCTTGCTAGGTGCAGCACCTTTCCTGCTGGTCCAGGGTGTGTTGACATCAGTGGTATGATGATTTATCGCCTGATAAAGTATTGATGTTTCCTTACTTTCATGTCTGTCTGCTCTGTTTTACCATGTCTTGCCTGTATCCTTGTTCATATCAGCCTGGTAGGGATTAACTGCTTCTGATCCTATCCTGTTTATGTTTTACCATCAATAAGAGGAGTAGTATGTTATTTGCCTGCCTTATAGCCTGGTCATGTTGGTTCTCCAGAGGGAGGGCATTTTAGTCCATGTGTGCAACTCTAACTAGGACCAGTGATGAACAAGCATGCTCGGCCGAATATCTGTGCGGCTCGAGAATTGCTATGATCGGCACATGGCGGTACTCGACCGACTACCGCATGTGCGCGAGCGCAATGCTCGAGTCTCCATCCCGCACGTTTCACGGGTTTTAAGCAGCCATAAAGGTGCAGGTAAGTACTGCCCTTACTTTAATGCCAGTAGACATGTTGGCTGCTGGCATTACAGTGATTGGCTAGCCGGAATGCATCATTGGGTGCTATATAGCACTCGATGACGCATGTTTGGCTAAGACACAGACAAGGAGAGCAGAGGGGAAAGACAGTGTAGAGGGCAATTTTCACAGTTTTTATTCTGAGAAAGCTTTTACAAGACCCAAAAGTCCTTTTAAGGTCTACTGTGTGTGAGGTGTGTTTTTGTCTGTGTGTGTTTTAGAGCAGCAATCTATTTACCGCCTACAGTCTCAGGGACAGTGCTTCGGAAGGAGTAAATAGTGCAGGGAGAGACATTTGCTGTTTTTACTACCAAAAGCTTTTCAAAGACCCCAAAGTCCTTTTAAGGACTACTGTGTGTGTTTGACAGCAGCAAGATATTTTTTATTTTATACCTATTATTGACATATACTGTACATCATCCGCAGACTGTCTTTAATAATCTGGGCCACATCTAGTGTCCATAATCTGTGGTGTGCTGTAAATAATTGTGTAGAACATCTGAAAACAGTTTCTGTATAACAAATTCCAATAATCTGTGCCAAATCTAGGGTCCATAATCTGTGTTCTGTAACCAATACTGTAGAACATCTACAAACAGTGTCTGTATTACAAATTCCAATAATCTGGGCCTAATATAGTGTCCATAATCTGTAGTGTTCTGAAACCAATACTGTAGAACATCTGTAAACAGTGTCTGTATTTCATATTTCAATAATATGAGCCTAATATAGTGTCCATAGTCTGTGGTGTTCTGTAACCAATAGTGTAGAACATCTGCAAACAGTGTCTGTATTACACATTCCAATAATCTGGGCCTAATATAGTGTCCATAATCTGTGAGTTCTCTGTAACCAATACTGTATAACATCTGCAAATAGATGTGCAGTATAGGCACTAGCATATAATGTTTTAGAGCACACCAAATTTAATTACCGGGCATCTTGTCATAGGAATACTGGAGGGCAAACTATATATACCCCATAAGACTACACCCGAAAAATTGGAATGCAACACCTCCATTACACAATGTTGTTATTTATTTGCAAAATGAAAACAAGACCATAGTTAACAAGTAAAGGTACCATAAAAGTAGCAGCAAATGGATACACCAAAAATGAGAAAGGAAAAACAGGAGGGGACCGCAGGACCAACACACAAGGGGTAAGTAGAAAAACTACTAGTAATAAAGAACAACACTAGCCTGAGCAGAACTGTAACATGTGGCACCCCGAACAGAAAGTCCTGAATAAGTACAATTTACTGCCAAAAGATTAGTGTGGTAAAAATATAAACAATACCCAACACTGTGTTCCGATCCTGCAGCCGCCTCCTCCCAACGCCGTTTCGCCAAAGCTGGCTTCTTCCAGGGATTGGCACACAGTGTTGTGTTTGTCTGGACCACTGGTGTGTCCACCTGCATCTGTTACTACAGGTGAGTGGCCAACTGCACCAGGACGATCCTGGACGTGCGACCTAGTGAGCCCTCAGCTAAGTTCATCCTCACCTCCAGGGGCTTTGTGAAGAACGGGGCTCACTTAGTGTCCAACCTCTGGGTTTGGCCCCAAGCCAAACCAGTGCACTTGGAGCAGTGGTGCTTTTGCCACAGTACCCTTGCCTGCTTGTCCAGTGGTTACTTTCATGTTAGTTTATTACATGTTTAATAAAGTATTTAGTAGGTTTCATGGTCTGATATCTGTCTCGTCATGTTTGTGAAATGCTCTCGGGGTCTGCCTGTCCTTCAGAACGTGGAGTTTGGTGTGACATTATGTCCAATTAGCTTTTTTTCTTTCTCTTTTTTGGTTTTGTTTTAATACACACAAAGGGAATAAACATGTGTATAGCAACACATATGTTACTGCAATACTTTTCTGTGAGAAATACTTCATTTTCTTGATTTCAGGGGTGCCAACATTTATGGCCATGACTGTTATATATATATATATATATATATATATATATACATACATAATCAGATTAGTTAAGATAAATGTTTATATAAACAGTGTTTGCAAATAATTGGCCTGTGTAAAAATGTTAATTTTTGTTAAAGACTAATAGAGGTTTTGAACCCAAGAACAAAAAATATATATATTTTGCCACTAATAAATGTCATAAAAGGGCTTTAGAACATATAACTGCACCGCACAAGGGCAAATAAGACATAGAAATATTTACTTGTAATAAACCCTGTTAATGGCTGTATTACACAGCACTTGCACCCCTATAACAAGAACGATTTGCGGAAATCACAGAGCTGTATAATGGCAATTTGGATCCGCAGTCAGTGCAGCAAGGTGTAATAGGATTGTTCCTATTACACAGGCTGTAACCTCCCCTACTGAACCCTGTTCTACTTCAATACTGTGGAATGATTCCTCCCTATCCTTTCTCTGAACTTCTAAATCGTTTTTTCAGTGCGATAAGGTATTTTCTACCACTGTCCCTAGTGCCTGCTGACATCTCTCCCTGCACTAAGTACGCTAGAAAATGACTGAATTCAAGATGGCTGAGGCTGTTTATAGGGCTGTGACATCATAGGGCTGGCTGGCTGCTGATTGGCTGCATCAATGGCATTGTGGGTGATCCCCTCATTCCCACAGTTCCTTGCTCAATGTCCGAACACGAGCAGCAGCCATTTTAGGAAAAAATGTGATTCGTTACCACTAGAGATGAGTGAATTTTTAAAAAATTTGTTTTGCCGGTTCGTATTTTTCTACTGATATACGTCACTAAAGTTTTTTTTACATATAAGTGCAGCAGCAAATGACAAATGTATATTTTTTTCAACTGCAATACGCCAGTAAAGGTTTTATCCAGTAAAGGCTTTTTTTTATAACTGCAACAGTGAACGCTGAATGTATTTTTCTTGTTGGATGGAAAAAGGCCACTATATGCTTTAACCAAAAAAAATTAAAGAGTGAAGTGCTTATATATTTTTCTTGTAGTACTGAAATATGCCCCTATACGCTTTCACCAGAATTAACTGCAACAGTGCAGTGCGTATATATTTTTCTTTTTTTACTGAAATACGTCCCTATACGCTTTCAACTGAAATAACTGCAGAAGTGACCTGAGAATATATATTTCTTGTTGGACTTCAAGAGGACACTATACACTTTGACAAGAAAAAAAAATTAAAGAGTGCAGTGCGCACATATTTTTCTTGTAGTACTGAAATACGCCCCTTTACGCTTTCAACAGAAATAACTGCAGAAGTATATACTTTTCTTGTAGTACAGAATAAGATACTAAGATATAAGCCTCTAAAGGCTTTTAAACATAACACTTGCAGCCCAATAACAGAAAGTTGGAATAACAGAGCTCTAATGACTATTTGGATCCCCAAATAATCTTTCCCTGCACTTAAAAATCTGTTTCCTATCAATGTCCCTAGCGCCTTCTGACGTCTCTCCCTGCACTAAGATGCTGTGAAATGATTTCTCCCTATCCTTTCCCTGCTCTTATAACTCGTTTTTTCTGTCTTTTTTTTCCACAATAGTTTTTCCACTTGCTGTCCCTAGCGCCTTCACACGTCTGTCCCTGAACTCTGGACGCTGGAAAATGTCTGACTGTAAGATGGCCGCCATATTTAGAGGGCTGTGACATCACAGGGCTGGCTGGCTGCTGATTGGCTGCATGCAGGCATGTCAATCTGGGTGATCCCGCCTTCCCAGAGTTCCTTGCCCCATGTCTTCAGTCCTCACACGTGTAGCTGCCATTTTAGGAACATTGCAATTCTTTACCACGAAGTGCGAGGAAATTCACATTAGCAGCAAATCGAATTTTTCCAGAAATTCTAAACAAATTCCACTTTGTCAGCTTCAATTCGCTCATCTCTAGATACGAACAGTGTATAATGTGATGGAAAAATGCATCAAGCCAGCAAAGGCAATATGGGCAATCACAATACATTAGTAAGTGCTTAGTATTGACTTTCTCTGTGGTAATTTCCATTTGCTGAAGTGAAGTAACGCCTGCCTCAAAGTATCTATTATGTCACCTGGGAGATTATTTCAGCTTGTTACATTTCATTAATCATTATACAGGGTAGTCCTAAAGCTTGCATGCAAAAAAGACATGCCTACTAAAATGTTCACCAAGACCTGGGACTTTGGAGAAGATTATAGTGATGTCCTTTCAGGTGGGATCAGAAGTTACCTTTTTTTAATCTGGACATTTTTTATTTTGGTCTCAAGGGCTGCTCCCCCTCATGATACTATGTTGTTCAGACAAATCTGTATGTGCTGCTACACATAAAGGAGTTTTCCAGCTTGCATAAACACAGATGCAACAGTCCCAATGCATATAGATTTATTTCAGCTTCACAGGGATTCAGAAAGATAACAAAAGTAAATCCAAAACATATTCGTCTGGCTCGGTGTCATCTCCGGTTCTGGGAGACGGTCGGTCAGAGGTTCCTCCCTGTCTTGTGTATGATGTTCTTTTTTTGGTTTCACTTTGCTCAGTTCCTTTCTCTCCCTCAGCTGCCTTTTATCTTTGATTATTTGGCTTACTTTATATTCTCTCCCATACTGCTTCTTCTTGCGGTTTATATTACTTCCTGGATGAAGTGTGTGCTGCTGGAGGCTACAGTTGTTTTGCTCTAAAATAAGTGCATTCCGTTTACTTTGTGTTTTGTTTGCTGGCTTGAGTCTAGGTGACCCTGACTCCCTCCATATTCAGTGTAGGGAGCCTGTGGCCGTTCCCCTCACTATTATAGGGAATTCAGGTGTCACACAGTTATAGGTACGAGGGCATGCATCTGTCTACCACCGGGACTTGTACATGTGCACAGTAGTTTGGGAGAGTTCTTAGGGATTTATAGGGCCCTCCTATGTTTTCCTTAGTTTGGGATCAAGCCAGTCTGTCGTTATTTATCAGTTCCTGCTAACTGTCCTCCATCTGTGACACTTGGCTAAACAGAAATAACACCAAAATGCATTCCACTGGCTTGGCTGGTATAATGACTGGGGCCCCTGCCTCATGCTCCCAGTGTATGATAACACTCGGCTCTGTTACCAGCCTGTAGACTGCTGGTGTCTCTCAGCTGGGTTGTTTGCAGAGAGACATTGCTGGTTCCCTCAGACTTATATGTACCTGTAATGAGGGACTCTTTCCTCAGCTGAACGGGCTGAGTCTCTCCCACTCTCTGTAATGGAGTGGGAGTGGTGAATCCCACCACCACCAATTCACCACTACAACCAAGCCAGCCCTGATTTTACCATTTACCGCCCTTCAGCAACTAGGCTACTGAACAAAACAACATTATCCGGCTTTTAATATCACACCCAGCTTAACTTTCCGGGCGAGATATACATTCCCTCCAATACAATCCCCGCTGTCTGTCTACAATCCTTTAAAACAATAATTTATGAAGGTAGCTTTAATTTTGGAATCTATTTTTTTTATTTTTTTACCTTTATTGCTCCTATCTTATGTTCTGGGATGCAGTCACATGACTATGTCTATGCAGCTCGTTCCTGCTTGTTTCCTGTGAGGTCCATGGGCGTGTGGAATCATCAAGTCAGTGACCTGGTAGTGTCTATGTAACTGGCCAGGTGGGAGGAGCTATGAACAAGCTGGGCTTTGTTAGGGCGTTGCTGGAGCTGTGGCAGAGAGAGGAGAAGTGCATCATGGGTTTGGTTGGATATGGCAACAGGATATGCTACATGTAGGATATGAAAAATACTTGTGGTGTCAAAATGCTCACTCCACCCGTTAATACTTGAGTTTCAAAATTGGGTCATTTCTCAGGGCTTAATCTTCACATTGGCACATGCTGGACACAGCATATTGGGCATTGAAATGGCATATCGGTGTAAAAATTACTAATTTTCACTTTGTGCAATCTGCTGTGAATTAATATCTGTAAAACACCTGTGGGTTCAAAATGTTTATAACATCCATTGTCCCCAGGATCCACTGATCCATTGATCCACTGTCCCCAGGATCAACTCTATTAAACCAGACATACAGGCTGGTAGAGCTCATCATGCTGATTAAAACTATGTAACGATTAGAAGAGTGAGCCAGCGCCTCCACATATGGTGTCTCGTGCAAGGACTCGGTCCAGCCCGTACAAATCCAGAAAAGTAGTAAGAGATGAGTAAAAATCTTCAGTCTTTATTTCATAAACTTAAAAGAATGCAGTTTCTTCACATAGATGGTGGTAATGCAACCAACGCGTTTCAATCTATACGATCTTAATCATGGTATGGGGTAAATGCAAGTATGATACTCCTATATGCCTGGGTATCAAAAACCTGCACCAACCAGTTTAGGATTTTCATTACCACACAGGTGGTTATAATGTCAGCCACTCCTTGCTTTTAACCCTTTACTGCTCACTTGGACTTATAAAAACACAACGAAATATAATGCATGTAGATAAATAACAGAACCAAATCCTCTAATACCCCAATACCCATGTAACTTTTGGTTGTAATAAAGTAAATATAAATGTAACCTCAGTATGAGAGGGGAATAAATCCCCAAATGGAGGGGTATCACATAAGCTAACACTTAAAAACTAGCACCATTTCTATAATTACTAATTGGCCACTGCAGGAAATACAATTTTACATGCTGCCAGCTCACACCCGAAACATACCATTAAAGCAATTCCCATAGGTGAATTAACACGTGTCCAACACAATCGTACTGATCCCGTGCAATATGAGAAAGAAGCAGACATGCTGACACAGAGGTTAAAAGTGCACGGTTCCACGAATTAGTCCCTGTGTCATGCTAGACACGTAGTTTCTAAAAAAAATTGTACTATTCTCATTAACAAAAATACGAATAAAAATAATAAGTTGGAAATAACACGACCTAAACAAAAACCAAATAAAACAAATTCTCCAACACAGTAACCAGTTTAATTAAATTAAAAACATCGTTCAGAAATATCTGCCCATTCTGGGTGATGATGCGCCGTCAAAGATTTAAAACAGCACGGATGTGATGTTGTCTGCAGGAGACCCCCATCAATAGGACGAATTCTATCACCAAGTTTGTTTCAGTCTACCACAACACATAAAGCAACTTGGTTACGAAAGATTGGTTTTTACAAATGTGTCTCACATCCGTGCCGTACGTGTGGCCATGTAACATCAAGCAAACAATTCTCAAATGCAGACAATACTGTGTCCTACACAATCAGGGACTATATAAACTGCAACTCGTCATATGTTATTTACATGATAATGTGTCTCCCTTGTAATTAAAAATACATGGGCTGTACATCACGCAAACTAAAAATTTGCATTTTAGAACACCATAATGATGTCACAAATCCCAAAATGAATCAGAATATATCAAGTGTATCTAAACATTTTTTACAGTTACATAAAGGTTCATTAATGGGACTTAAGGTAATTGGCATGGAGAAAATTAAAAAACCCTTCAGAGGAGGTGATGTCATGGAGGAGGTGATGTCATGGAGGAGGTGATGTCATGGAGGAGGTGATGTCATGGATGTGTTACATGCATATTGGATTTTCCAATGTAATACGATAGCCCCAAATGGTTTAAATATTAAGCGCGAGATAATGTATCATTATTAATCTGAATAATCCTTTACACATATGATATTGTCGCAGTCTGTCATATTTTTATATATCCCATCTTGTGTGGCATGCACAAACTTGGTCTGTGCTGCCGTAGCGGTTCGGTCCTGCAGATTAATTTTTATAATCCAGTTTGAATAGTTTCAACTATAATTGTGGAGTATTTTTTGTAAAAATGTATGAGACACGGTGAAATTACTGACATCTAGCCATTGCTGGTGTGAACAACATCCCAATTGTGGAGTATTTGCTGCAAACATGTGTGGGGCGTGGTGCAATTGTTGACATCTAACTATTGCTAATATGAACAACACCCAAGGATAACTGTGGAGTATATTTTGCAAAAATGAGTGGGGGCATAGTGTAATTACTGACATACAACCATTGCTAGTGTGAACAGCATCCAAGGATAATCATGGAGTAATTGCTGCAAAAATACATGAGGCATGGTGTAATTACTGACTTCTGACCATTGCTAGTGTGAACAGCATCCAAGGATAGCATGGCGATGCCAATTAGTACATATAGGGATGGTGCTAGTTTTTAAACTTATGTTAGCTTATGTGACACCCCTCCATGTGGGGATTTATACTGAGGTTACATTTATATCTACTTTATTACAACAAAAATTACATGGAATTGGTGTATTGGAGGATTTGTTTTGTTATTTATCTACATCTATTGTATTTCATTGTGTTTTTTATAAGTCTAAGTCAGCAGTAAATGCAAGAAGTGGCTGATATTATAATCATCTGTGTGGTAATGAAAATCCTAACCTGGTTGGTTCAGGTTTTTGCTACCCAGGCATATAGGAGTATCATACTTGCATTTACCGCATACTGTGATTAACCACTTCAGCCCCCCTAGCTTAAACCCCCTTAATGACCAGGCCACTTTTTACAATTCCGCACTACACTACTTTCACCGTTTATTGCTCCGTCATACAACTTACCACCCAAATGAATTTTACCTCCTTTTCTTCAAACTAATAGAGCTTTCATTTGGTGGTATTTCATTGCTGCTGACATTTTAACTTTTTTTGCTATTAATCAAAAATTACCGAAATTTTTGCAAAAAAATGACATTTTTCACTTTCTAGAGAATAAGGGTAAATATACTGATTAGGTGGCTCACTCAGCTTTTGAATTAGAAAAGGTGCTCTATCCCGAGTTTTTGACGCACCCCACGTCAAACAAAAGTGGTTGTAGAAAGGTTTGTATAAAGGGGGGATGGCACTCAGTATATTGGTGATGCACGGATGGAGCTAAATAAATTAGTTAGTTTAATGGAAAATAGTAAAATAGAAATACACAAGTAGCAATAAAATATAACACAGTATATAGTAAAATATAGTAAACTCCGGATAAAAATCAAGTGGGATAAGAATGAATGTAGTAGTTCAGCATATACTGGGAAATAAAAGTCAAGGATAAATGTAGTAATTCGGCATATATTGGGAAATAAAAGTCAATTGATTCCGCATATATTATCCCAAAATCCTCAAGTATATGAGTATTTCCTGTGAATATTCCTTATGGATTTCTTTGGTCCCAATATTCACTTCATATAGACGATATACATATATAAATGGATGTATAAATAGATATAAGTTGGTGGACCCAGAGGTCTGTACGTTACCAATCCAACAATAGGGTGATGAATCTCTCGATGTTTCTTCTGTTCTAGGACTTTCGTCCTCTCTTTGTATACAGTTGTGGATCGGGTGGCATGTGCGGCAGTCGCGTGGAGCGTCCTCACACGCGCGATTTGCCGCTCAGTATAAGAGCTTAAGGTCCGGGCGTCACTTCCGGTGACGTCACCGTTGGCGTCCACGTGCTTTTCTGGCGGGAAATTCAAATTTTTAGCGCCTGTTTGTTCGGATGGTTAGTTTCTTCAATCTTTTTGTTAGGAAATAAAAATCCTTTTGTTAGGAAATAAAAATCCACCAACTTATATCTATTTATACATCCATTTATATATGTATATCGTCTATATGAAGTGAATATTGGGACCAAAGAAATCCATAAGGAATATTCACAGGAAATACTCATATACTTGAGGATTTTGGGATAATATATGCGGAATCAATTGACTTTTATTTCCCAATATATGCCGAATTACTACATTTATCCTTGACTTTTATTTCCCAGTATATGCTGAACTACTACATTCATTCTTATCCCACTTGATTTTTATCCGGAGTTTACTATATTTTACTATATACTGTGTTATATTTTATTGCTACTTGTGTATTTCTATTTTACTATTTTCCATTAAACTAACTAATTTATTTAGCTCCATCCGTGCATCACCAATATACTGAGTGCCATTTTTCACTTTCTGTTGTAAAATTTTTAAAAAAAAAACTACATTTCTATATAAATTTTTCTCTAAATTTATTGTTCTACATGTCTTTGATAAAAAAAAATCCAATAAGTGTATATTTATTGGTTTGGGTAAAAGTTATAGCGTTTACAAACTATGGTGCAAAAAGTGAATTTCGGCATTTTGAAGCAGCTCTGACTTTCTGAGCACCTGTCATGTTTCTTCAGGTGCTAGAATGTCAGGATAGTATGAATATCCCCAAATGACACCATTTTAGAAAGAAGACACCCCAAAGTATTCGCGGAGGGCTTGGTGAGTTCATGTATCATTTCATTTTTTTCACAAGTTAGCGGAAATTGACACTTTCTGAGAAAAAAAAAAAAAAAGTTTCAATTTCTGATAACTTCTGGCAAAAAAAATAAAAATCTCAGACGGACTCACTATGCCCCTCAGTGAATACCTTGGGGTGTCTACTTTCCGAAATGGAGTCATTTGTGGGGTGTGTTTACTGTTCTGGCATTTTGGGCGGGCTAAATTGTGAGCTGCATGTAAAACCTAAAGGTACTCGTTGAATTTGGGCCCTTTGCATCCAGGCTGCAAAAGCGGCACTTATGTGGTATCGCCGTACTCAGGAGAAGTAGGGCAATGTGTTTGGGGTGTATTTTTACATATACCCATGTTGGGTGAGAAATATCTCTGTAAATTGTCAACTTTGTATAAAATTTTTTAAAAGTTGTCGCTACAGAGATATTTTTCACACAAAGTATGGGTATATATAAAAATACACCCCAAAACACATTGCCCTACTTCTCCTGAGTACGGCGATACCACATGTGTGCCACTTTTTGCAGCCTGGGTGCGCAAAGGCCCTAAACCAATGAGTACCTTTAGGATTTCACAGGGCATTTTTACGCATTTGGATTCCAGACTTCTTCTCACCCTTTAGGGGCCCCTAAAATGCCAGGACAGCATAAATACCCCACATGTGACCCCATTTTGGAAAGAAGACACCCCAAGGTATTCTGTGAGGGGTATGGTGAGTTCATGTAAAATTTTATTTTTGTCACAAGTTAGTGGAATATGAGACTTTGTAAAAACAAAATAAAAAAAAAATAAAAACAATTTCCGCTGACTTGTGCCAAAAATAAAAATTCTGTGGACTCACCATGCCCCTCACAGAATACCTTGGGGTGTCTTCTTTCCAAAATGGGGTCACATGTGGGGTATTTATACTCACCTGGCATTTTAGGGGCCCCTAAAGTGTGAGAATCCAAATGCGTAAAAATGGCCTGTGAAATCCTAAAGGTACTCATTGGTTTTAGGTCCCTTACGCATCTTGCTGCAAAAGTGTCACCATGTGGTATCGCCAGACTCAGGAGAAGTAGGGCAATGTGTTTGGGGTGTATTTTACATATACCATACTGGGTGTGAGAAATATCGCTGTAAACGACAACTTTTACATTTTTTATTCAAAGTTGTCAATATACAGAGATATTTCTCTCACCCAGCATGGGTATATGTAAAATACACCCCAAAACACATCGCCCTACTTCTCCTGAGTACGGGCGATACCACATGTGTGACACTTTTTGCAGGCAAGATGCGCAAAGGGGCCCAAATTCCAATGAGTACCTTTTAGGAGGGCATTTTACGCATTTTTCTTCTCACGCTTTAGGGCCCCTAAAATGCCAGGGCAGTATAAATACCCCACATGTGACCCCATTTTGGAAGAAGACACCCCAAGGTATCCGCTGAGGGCATAATGAGTTCATGAAAGAATTAAACTTTTGTCAAAAGTTAGCGGAAAGGGAGACTTTGTGAGAAAAACAATAAAAATCAATTTCCACTAACTTGTGCCAAAAAAAATATTCTATGAACTCGCCATGCCCCTCATGGAATACCTTGGGGTGTCTTCTTTCCAAAAATGGGTCACACGTGGGGTATTTCACTGCCCCTGGCATGGGACCCCTAGGACCCCTAAAATGCCAGGGCAGTATAAATACCCACATGTGACCCCATTGTGGAAAGAAGACACCCCAAGGTAATCCGTGAGGGGCATGGCGAGTTCACAGAAAAAAAATTTGGCACAAGTTAGCGGAAATTGTTTTTTTTTTTTTTTTACAGTCTCATATTCCACTAACTTGTGACAAAAATAAAATTTTCCATGAACTCGCCATACCCCTCACAGAATACCTTGGGGTGTCTTCTTTCTAAAATGGGGTCACATGTGGGTTTTTGTACTGCTCCTGGCATTTGAGGGTCTCCGCAATCATTACACGTATGGCCAGCATTAGGAGTTTCTGCGATTCTCCGTATATTGAGCATACGGGTAATGAGATTTTTTTCCGTCTCAGCCTCTGCGCTGAAAAAAATGAACGGCACAGATTTTTTTCATTCGCATCGATCAATGTGGATGAAAAATCTCTGCCAAAATCAGTGACTGCGGTGCGGTGGGTTGGGCGCTAGCTACCTAACAAGTAGCTAACTAACTGGCGGTGATAAGGGACCCTTATGCCCCATTCACACGTCCGAAATTCTGTTTGCGGAACGGAATTGCGGACCCATTCATTTCTATGGGGACAGACTTTGTCCCGCTCGGATCCGGAATTACGGATCCGCGCTCCGGGTCTGCACTTCCGTTCCGCAAAAATATAGAACATGTCCTATTCTTGTCCGCAATTGCGGACAAGAAAAGCATTTTCTATATAGTTCTGGCAATGTGCGGATCTGCAAAATGCGGAAAGCACATTGCCGGTGTCCGTGTTTTGAGGATCTGCGTCGATCCGTGATCCGCGGATCCGTGAATCCACGGATCCGCAAAACACATATGGACGTCTGAATAAAGCCTACAAGGGGTGTGATCAATGACAGGGGGTGATCAGGGGTCTAGATGGGGTGATCAAGGGGTTAATAGGTGAGGGGGGTGGGGGGTAAGTGTAGTGTTTGGTGCAACTTTTATTGTAGTTACCTGGTCCTCTGGTGGTCGATCCCAGAAAATGGGACCACCAGAGGACCAGGTAGCAGCTATATCAGACGCTGTTCATAAACAGCGTCTGATATAGCTGTTTGATGCGATTTATATCGCATCTACAGCCTGCCAGCGATTGATCATCGCTGGCAGGCTGTAGTCCAACTTTCGAGTCGCGCTCACTGTGAACGCGCGCACGCGCTGCTCACAGGGAACTCTCGCGTCTCGCGAGATGACGCCCTGGCACGTCCAAACAGAAGATCCCGGCCGCCCGCAGGACGCAATCCTGCGTACGGCGGTCGGGGACTGGTTAAGATCATATAGATCGAAGCGCATTGGTAGAGTTACCACCATCTGTATAAAGAAACTGCATTCTTTTAACTTTATGAAATAAAGACTGAAGATTTTTACTCATCTCAGTGCTGGACATCTCTTACTACTTTTCTGATTAAAACTATCTTTCTTTTGTCTGTATGCTAAACAGCTGCAGAGATAACTGGGGTTGTATTCATATTCAAATGAGCAGTTTGAGCACCAGGAGGCAGGGCTGAATTGTTCAGTCTTTATTTCATAAAGTTAAAAGAATGCAGTTTCTTCACATAGATGGTGGTAACGCAACCAACGTGTTTCAATCTATATGATCTTAATCATGGTATGGGTTAAATGCAAGTATGATACTCCTATATGCCTGGGTAGCAAAAACCTGCACCAACCAGTTTAGGATTTTCATTACCACACAGGTGGTTATAATGTCAGCCACTCCTTGCTTTTAACCCTTTACTGCTCACTTGGACTTATAAAAACACAACAAAATATAATGCATGTAGATAAATAACAGAACCAAATCCTCTAATACCCCAATCCCATGTAATTTTGGTTGTAATAAAGTAAATGTAAATGTAACCTCAGTATGAGAGGGGAATAAATCCCCAAATGGAGGGGTATCACATAAGCTAACACTTAAAAACTAGCACCATTTATATAATTACTAATTGGCCACTGCAGGAAATACAATTTTACATGCTGCCACACTCGAAACATACCATTAAAGCAATTCCCATAGGTGAATTAACACGTGTCCAACACAATCGTACTGATCCCGTGCAATATGAGAAAGAAGCAGACATGCTGACACAGAGGTTAAAAGTGCACGGTTCGCGAATTAGTCCCTGTGTCATGCTAGACACGTAGTTTCTAAAAAAAATTGTACTATTCTCATTAACACAAATACGAATAAAAATAATAAGTTGGAAATAACACGACCTAAACAAAAACCAAATAAAACAAATTCTCCAACACAGTAACCAGTTTAATTAAATTAAGAACATCGTCCAGAAATATCTGCCCATTCTGGGTGATGATGCGACCGTCAAAGATTTAATACAGCACGGATGTGATGTTGTCTGCAGGAGACCCCCATCAATAGGACGAATTCTATCACCAAGTTTGTTTCAGTCTACCACAACACATAAAGCAACTTGGTTACGAAAGATTGGTTTTTACAAATGTTTCTCACATCCGTGCCGTACGTGTGGCCATGTAACACCAAGCAAACAATTCTCAAATGCAGACAATACTGGGTCCTACACAATCAGGGACTATATAAACTGCAACTCGTCATATGTTATTTACATGATAATGTGTCTCCCTTGTAATGAAAAATACATGGGCTGTACATCACGCAAACTAAAAACTTGCATTTTAGAACACCATAATGATGTCACAAATCCCAAAATGAATCGGAATATATCAAGTGTATCTAAATATTTTTTACAGTTACATAAAGGTCCATTAATGGGACTGAAGGTAATTGGCATGGAGAAAATTAGAAAACCCTTCAGAGGAGGTGATGTCATGGAGGAGGTGATGTCATGGATGTGTTACATAACAGGGAGGCATATTGGATTTTCCAATGTAATACGATAGCACCAAATGGTTTAAATATTAAGCGCGAGATAATGTATCATTATTAATCTGAATAATCCTTTACACATATGATATTGTTGCAGTCTGTCATATTTTTATATATCCCATCTTGTGTGGCATGCGCAAACTCGGTCTGTGCTGCGTAGCGGTTCGGTCCTGCAGATTAATTTTTATAATCCAGTTTGAATAGTTTCAACAATAATTGTGGAGTATTTTTTGTAAAAATGTATGAGACACGGTGAAATTACTGACATCTAGCCATTGCTGGTGTGAACAACATCCCAATTGTGGAGTATTTGCTGCAAACATGTGTGGGGCGTGGTGCAATTGTTGACATCTAACTATTGCTAATATGAACAACACCCAAGGATAACTGTGGAGTATCTCTTGCAAAAATGAATGGGGGCATAGTGTAATTACTGACATACAACCATTGCTAGTGTGAACAGCATCCAAGGATAATCGTGGAGTATTTGCTGCAAAAATACATGAGGCATGGTGTAATTACTGACTTCTGACCATTGCTAGTGTGAACAGCATCCAAGGATAGCATGGCGATGCCAATTAGTACATATAGGGATGGTGCTAGTTTTGAAACTTATGTTACCTTATGTGATACCCCTCCATGTAGGGATTTATACTGAGGTTACATTTATATCTACTTTATTACAACAAAAATTACATGGAATTGGGGTATTGGAGGATTTGTTTTGTTATTTATCTACATGTATTGTATTTCATTGTGTTTTTTATAAGTCTAAGTGAGCAGTAAAGGGTTAAATGCAAGGAGTGGCTGATATTATAATCATCTGTGTGGTAATGAAAATCCTAACCTGGTTGGTGCAGGTTTTTGCTACCCAGGCATATAGGAGTATCATACTTGCATTTACCGCATACTGTGATTAAGATCATATAGATTGAAGCGCATTGGTAGAGTTACCACCATCTCTATAAAGAAACTGCATTCTTTTAACTTTATGAAATAAAGACTGAAGATTTTTACTCATCTCAGTGCTGGACATCTCTTACTACTTTTCTGATTAAAACTATCTTTCTTTTGTCTGTATGCTAAACAGCTGCAGAGATAACTGTGGTTGTATTCACATTCGAATGAGCAGTTTGAGCCCCAGGAGGCGGGGCTGAATTGTTTGAGCACTGCTTTATAACACCTACTGTGCTCTGCACAATCCCCCCTCCACTTGATTGACAGGGGTAGACATGCTAAGGGCAGAACTGTGTCCTAGCATCTACAGTCGTGGCCAAAAGTTTTGAGAATGACACAAATATTAGTTTTCACAAAGTTTGCTGCTAAACTGCTTTTAGATCTTTGTTTCAGATGTTTCTGTGATGTGCTGAAATATAATTACACGCACTTCATACGTTTCAAAGGCTTTTATCGACAATTACATGACATTTATGCAAAGAGTCAGTATTTGCAGTGTTGGCCCTTCTTTTTCAGGACCTCTGCAATTCGACTGGGCATGCTCTCAATCAACTTCTGGGCCAATTCCTGACTGATAGCAACCCATTCTTTCATAATCACTTTTTGGAGTTTGTCAGAATTAGTGGGTTTTTGTTTGTCCACCCGCCTCTTGAGGATTGACCACAAGTTCTCAATGGGATTAAGATCTGGGGAGTTTCCAGGCCATGGACCCAAAATGTAAACGTTTTGGTCCCCGAGCCACTTAGTTATCACTTTTGCCTTATGGCACGGTGCTCCATCGTGCTGGAAAATGCATTGTTCTTCACCAAACTGTTGTTGGATTGTTGGAAGAAGTTGCTGTTGGAGGGTGTTTTGGTGCCATTCTTTATTCATGGCTGTGTTTTTGGGCAAAATTGTGAGTGAGCCCACTCCCTTGGATGAGAAGCAACCCCACACATGAATGGTCTCAGGATGCTTTACTGTTGGCATGACACAGGACTGATGGTAGTGCTCACCTTTTCTTCTCCGGACAAGCCTTTTTTCTGAGGCCCCAAACAATCGGAAAGAGGCTTCATCGGAGAATATGACTTTCTGCAGTTCATTCACCATACTTTCTGCAGAAGATCAATCTGTCTCTGATGTTTTTTTTTGGAGAGAAGTGGCTTCTTTGCTGCCCTTCTTGACACCAGGCCATCTTCCAAAAGTCTTCGCCTCACTGTGCGTGCAGATGCGCTCACACCTGCCTGCTGCCATTCCTGAGCAAGCTCTGCACTGGTGACACTCCAGCTGAATCCTCTTTAGGAGACGATCCTGGCACTTGCTGGACTTTCTTGGACTCCCTGAAGCCTTCTTAACAAGAATCGAACACTCTTTCTTTGAAGTTCTTGATGATCCTATAAATTGTTGATTGAGGTGCAATCTTAGTAGCCACAATATCCTTGCCTGTGAAGCCATTTTTATGCAATGCAATGATGGCTGCACGCGTTTCTTTGCAGGTCACCATAGTTAACAATGGAAGAACAATGATTTCAAGCATCTCCCTCCTTTTAACATGTCAAGTCTGCCATTTTAACCCAATCAGCCTGACATAATGATCTCCAGCCTTGTGCTCGTCAACATTCTCACCTGAGTTAACAAGACGATCACTGAAATGATCTCAGCAGGTCCTTTAATGACAGCAATGAACTGCAGTGGAAAGTTTTTTTTTGGGATTAAGTTAATTTTCATGGCAAAGAAGGAGTATGCAATTCATCTGAGTCACTCTTCATAACATTCTGGAGTATATGCAAATTGCTATTATAAAAACTTAAGCAGCAACTTTTCCAATTTCCAATATTTATGTAATTCTCAAAACTTTTGGCCACGACTGTACATATCATATACTCTATGTACTATAGCTGTACCACACTGAGATCTGCTCAGAAAGCTATTATACTTAATACCTTTATTCACAGGCACAATACAGTATATGTGCTCCCTTACAAGTTCTCTTGGGGTCTTTTTGTTCTACCTACATTAAATATATGACCCCTTTAGTATGACATGTAATATGTTGTTTCATTGTCTGTTTGTAAAGGCCTTCTTTATCTTTTAATTTTATAGACTGGTTTTGTAAAACCCAATTTATGGCAGCTCATACAATTTTTACAAGGAAAAAAAACTTTTGGGGCCCCTATATTGCTACTCGTTGTTGTTACTGTTTTAACTGTTGGTGCAATCATATTGCCTATATTTGGAGCTTTTCTATATATGAATCTGGGATTTTCTGGAGCCTGTCCTCCAATAATTTTGACCTGACAGAGGATATTCCAGGGGGCACGCTTCGATCTGAAAGAAAGAACTAAACTGCCTCTAAAGGACTCTGGGATTGACAAAGCCATTGGAGCTTTTACCACAGCTGGACTATCAAAGGAACAGACCTTGGGAGAAACGAAGGTAGAAGTGATTTATATCACAAATAGTGTTGGGCTAGCATGCTCGGCACATGGCGGTGTTTGGCCGAATACAGCTTGTGCTCGATTGCAATGCTTGCGTGTCCTCCCCGCATGTTTGTTGGCTGCATATAGCTCTCGGCTCAGGTCTTAGTCAGGGAGAGATGGAAAGTAGAAGAGAGAGATAGTGTAGGGAGTGAAATAGAAATATTTTAGTTTTTATACTTGTTAGAGACCCAAAAGTTCTTTTATGGACTATTGTTGTATCTGGCTGCAATATATATTTTTAGCTCAACCTGCGCTAAATAGCTTGCAATTGTTTGATCGCTGCAAACAGCGACGTTATCTGTGCTACATCTCCTGTCTAACGTGTGCGCAGCTTAAAAATATCTGTGACATCCAGTGTACTTTTTCCGTTGATGGTGTCCGCTGCGGACAGTTACATTACCTGCGCTACATCTCCTGTATAATGTTTGCAGATCTGAAATATCAGTGACCTTAAGTCAAATTCTTTTGCTGCTGGTGGCAGTGACATTACCTGCACTACGTCTCCAGTATAACGTTAGTGCATCCGAAATATCAGTGACATTCAGTCTAATTTTATTCGCCGATGGTGACAGCGACATTATCTGCGCTACATCTCTTGTGTAACGTGTGCGCAGCCTACAAATAACTGTGATATCCAGTGTACTTTTTCTGTAGACGGTGTCCACTGCGGACAGTTACATTACCTGCTCTACATCTCCTGTATAATGTTTGTGGATCTGAAATAACAGTGACATTCAGTATAATTTTTGTGCTGCTGATGGCAGCGGCATTACATGCGCTATGTCTCCAGTATAACGTTAGCGCATCCGAAATATCAGTGACATTCAGTCTAATTTTATTCGCCGATGGTGACAGTGACCTTTTCAGCGCTACATCTCCTGTGTAACGTGTGCGCAGCCTACAAATAACTGTGACATCCAGTGTACTTTTTTCTGTAGACGGCGTCCGATATGGACAGTTACATTACCTGCGCTACATCTCCTGTATAATGTTTGCATATCTGAAATATCAGTGCCATTCAGTCAAATTCTTTTGCTGCTGGTGGCAGTGACATTACCTGCACTACGTCTCCAGTATAACGCTAGTGCATCCGAAATATCAGTGACATTCAGTCTAATTTTATTCGCTGATGGTGACAGCGACATTATCTGCGCGACATCTCCTGTATAACGTTTGCCCATCCTAAATATCAGTGACATTAATTCAGTGTAATTTTTTTATTAGCCAGTGGTGACAGTGACATTATTTGCGCTATACATCCTGCACAATGTGTGCGCATCCTAAATATCAGTGACATTCATTCAGTATAATGCGCTATACCTCCTGTATAACAAGTGTGCGCATCCTAAAAATATCTGTGACATTCTGTGTACTTTATTTGCCTATGCACTTACAAAACCTGTGCTACTGTACGTGTGACATACTTGCAAGCATATACACCGCAAGTAATGTTTGAGATCGTCAGATTAGCAGCAGGCCCTCACCCCTAATGTTTTCGATGGTCAGATCTGCAGCAGGCACTTGACCCTGCAGCTTTTTCCTCTAAAAGCGATTTTATCTTTGGTTTTGTGCATATTAATGTCAGTCTGTAGTACTCGGATAACATCGTTCCCAGCAGCAACATGGGAGTCCAAGATGCATCCAGACATCCTCCCCATGCTGTTCCCGAACCATTTTGGTGGTGTTTCCATCAATTTCTGACCCTTTTCCTGTGAACCTGACACCCTCCCCCTTCAGAGCAGGGGATGCCTGGTTTAATGCTCGGGTTCTCCCATTGACTTCGAGCATCCCAATGTGTTCGGCCCGAGCACCCGAGCACTTTGGTGCTCGACGAACACTGATCACGAACCAACTACAGTATTCGTATAGGGAAATTGGATGTGGTGGAATCTCAACAGGAGCTAATTAAGAGACGGTTTATATTTGATAGTTTGTGCAGAAACAATACAGTTTTTTTTTTATTTTGCAATTATTTTAGTCAGTTGCAGTACCGACATTTTCTTGCAACACTATCAGTTTGCATTGCGAAATAGTGCCAGTGATCACAATTCTTGTAAATAAATTTAATTATTTTAATATTTCTGAATAACTAAGACTCTCCATGCCAATTATCAGTTTAGTCGCTCTCCTCTGTACTTTTTCCAGCTGCAGTAAATCCTTTCTACGGACTGGTGCCCAGAACTGAACTGCATACTCCAGATGAGGCCGCACCAATGCTTTGTAAAGTGGTAATATCACATCCCTGCCCCGTGAGTCATTGCATTGTTTAATGCATGACAATATTCTCGTGGCCTTAGAAACTGCTAATGGACATTGTATGCTGTTATTCAATCTACCATCTACAAGGACACCCAAATCCTTCTCTATAAGTGACTTCCTCAGTGTTACATCCCCTGGGACATATGATGCACAGAGATTATTACTACCAAGATGCATAACTTTACATTTGTCCACATTGAACCTCATTTGCCAAGTTGATGCCCAATCACTCAAAGTGTTCAAGTCAGCTTGTATTTTATGGACATCTTGTATACACTGCACAGTACTACATAGCTTAGTGTCATCTGCAAAAATAGAAATGGTGCTATTAATCCCGTCCTCTATATCATTAATAAATAAATGAAATAATAGAGAACCCAGCACTGAATCTTGGGGTACACCACTTAAAACCGGGGACTAGAGATGAGCGAACACCTGGATGTTCGGGTTCGAGAGGTTCGGCCGAACTTCCGGAAAATGTCCGGGTTCGTGATCCGAACACAACCCGAACTTCATCCCGAACCCGAACCCCATAGAAGTCAATGGGGACCCAAACTTTTGGGCCCTAAAAAGGCTGTAAAAGACTCCTGGAAAGGGCTAGAGGGCTGCAAAAGGCAGCAAAATGTAGGTAAATCCCCTGCAAACAAATGTAGATAGGGAAATGAATTAAAATAAAATAAAATAAATAAAAATTAACCAATATCAATTGGAGAGAGGTCCCACAGCAAGGAATCATGCGTCATATCACCCACCACTGGAGAAGGCCACTTCATTTATTTCGGACCAGCACCCAGACAGAGGATACAGGTCCCACAGCAAGGAATCATGCGTCATATCAACCACCACCGGAGAAGGCCACTCTCATTTATTTAGGACCAGCACCCAGACAGAGGAGAGAGGTCCCACAGCAAGGAATCATGACTCATATCAACCACCACTGAGAAGGCCACTCTCATTTATTTTGGACCAGCACCCAGACAGAGGATACAGGTCCCACAGCAAGGAATCATGCCTCATATCAACCACCACCGGAGAAGGCCACTCTCATGTATTTTGGAACAGCACCCAGACAGAGGAGAGAGGTCCCACAGCAAGGAATCATGCCTCATATCAACCACCACCGGAGAAGGCCACTCTCATTTATTTGGGACCAGCACCCAGACAGAGGATACAGGTCCCACAGCAAGGAATCATGCGTCATATCAACCACCACCGGAGAAGGCCACTCTCATGTATTTTGGACCAGCACCCAGACAGAGGAGAGAGGTCCCACATCAAGGAATCATGCGTCATATCAACCCCCACCGGAGAAGGCCACTCTCATTTATTTTGGACCAGCACCCAGACAGAGGATACAGGTCCCACAGCAAGGAATCATGCGTCATATCAACCACCACCGGAGAAGGCCACTCTCATGTATTTTGGACCAGCACCCAGACAGAGAAGAGATGTCCCACATCAAGGAATCATGCGTCATATCAACCCCCACCGGAGAAGGCCACTCTCATTTATTTTGGACCAGCACCCAGACAGAGGATACAGGTCCCACACAAGGAATCATGCATCATATCAACCACCACCGGAGAAGGCCACTCTCATGTATTTTGGACCAGCACCCAGACAGAGGAGAGAGGTCCCACATCAAGGAATCATGCGTCATATCAACCACCACCGGAAAAGGCCACTCTCATTTATTTCGGACCAGCACCCAGACAGAGGAGAGAGGTTTTCACAGCAGAGAATCAGGCATTTAGATCACCCACCACAGGAGTAGGCCATCATTTAATGGGACCCCGGCAACCATGTCAGATGGCACAAACATCAGTTTCACATCAACCAGCACAAGAGAAGGCCTCTTTGAGAGACTTTGACCCCTGCAACCAGACGGAGGAGAGAGGTTTCACAGCAGAGAATCAGGCATTTAGATCACCCACCACAGGAGTAGGCCATCATTTAATGGGACCCCGGCAACCATGTCAGATGGCACAAACATCAGTTTCACATCACCCAGCACAGGAGAAGGCCACTTTGAGAGACTTTGACCCCTGCACCCAGACGGAGGAGAGAGGTTTCACAGCAGAGAATCAGGCATTTAGATCACCCACCACAGGAGTAGGCCATCATTTAATGGGACCCCGGCAACCATGTCAGATGGCACAAACATCAGTTTCACATCACCCAGCACAAGAGAAGGCCACTTTGAGAGACTTTGACCCCTGCACCCAGACGGAGGAGAGAGGTTTCACAGCAGAGAATCAGGCATTTAGATCACCCACCACAGGAGTAGGCCATCATTTAATGGGACCCCGGCAACCATGTCAGATGGCACAAACATCAGTTTCACATCACCCAGCACAGGAGAAGGCCACTTTGAGAGACTTTGACCCCTGCACCCAGACGGAGGAGAGAGGTTTCACAGCAGAGAATCAGGCATTTAGATCACCCACCACAGGAGTAGGCCATCATTTAATGGGACCCCGGCAACCATGTCAGATGGCACAAACATCAGTTTCACATCACCCAGCACAAGAGAAGGCCACTTTGAGAGACTTTAACCCGTGCACCCAGACGGAGGAGAGAGGTTTCACAGCAGAGAATCAGGCATTTAGATCAGCCAGCACAGGAGTAGGCCATCATTTAATGGTACCCCGGCAACCATGTCAGATGGCACAAACATCAGTTTCACATCACCCAGCACAAGAGAAGGCGACATTGAGAGACTTTGACCCCTGCACCCAGACGGAGTAGAGAGGTCCCACAGCAGAGATTCAGGCATTTATATCAGCCAGCACAGGAGAAGGCCGCTTTCAGTGACTTAGGCCTTAGCACTGACACAGAGGAGACAGGTCAGATAGCACAAGCATCAGTTTCACATCAACCACCACAGGAGAAGGGCACTTTTAGAGACTTTGACCCCTGCACCCAGAAAGAGGAGAGAGGTCCCACAGCAGAGATTCAGGCATTTATATCAGCCAGCACAGGAGAAGGCCGCTTTCAGTGACTTAGGCCTTAGCACCGACACAGAGGAGACAGGCCAGATAGCACAAGCATCAGTTTCACATCAACCACCACAGGAGAAGGGCACTTTTAGAGACTTTGACCCCTGCACCCAGAAAGAGGAGAGAGGTCCCACAGCAGAGATTCAGGCATTTTTATCAGCCAGCACAGGAGAAGGCCGCTTTCAGTGACTTAGGCCTTAGCACCGACACAGAGGAGACAGGACAGATAGCACAAGCATCAGTTTCACATCAACCACCACAGGAGAAGGGCACTTTTAGAGACTTTGACCCCTGCACCCAGAAAGAGGAGAGAGGTCCCACAGCAGAGATTCAGGCATTTATATCAGTCAGAACAGGAGAAGGCCGCTTTCAGTGACTTAGGCCTTAGCACCGACACAGGGGAGACAGGTCAGATAGCACAAGCATCAGTTTCACATCAACCACCACAGGAGAAAGGCACTTTTAGAGACTTTGACCCCTGCAGCCACACGGAGGAGAAAGGTCCCACAGCAGAGATTCAGGCATTTATATCAGCCACCATAGGAGAAGGCCGCTTTCAGTGACTTTGGCCCCCTGCACCCACACAAAGGAGACATGTCAGACAGCACAAGTATAACATTCATATCACCCAGCACAGGAGAAGGACACTTTCATGTACTTTGGCCCCGGCACCCAGACAGACAGAAGGTTCATTCAACTCTGGGTTGCACCCCAAGATCCTACTTAATTTCAAAAATTGATTTTTCAATGAAGAAGTGGCCAGGAGTACAAGACAACATGGTTTAAGGCAGTTATTAAGGACTACTCTGCACAAGGGAGGGTCAGGTCTTGTGGGATCCATGCCTGGTTCATTTTTATAAACGTCAGCTTGTCCACGTTGGCTGCGGACAGGCGGCTGCGTTTGTCAGTAATGACGCCCCTGCCGTGCTGAATACACGTTCAGATAAAGCGCTGGCCGCCGGGCAGGCCAGCACCTCCAAGGCATAACATGCTAATTCTGGCCACGTGGACAATTTGGAAACCCAGAAGTTGAATGGGACCGAACCATCCGTCAGTACGTGGAGTTGTGTGCAGACGTACTGTTCAACCATGTTAGTGAAATGTTGCCTCCTGCTAACACGTTCCGTATCAGGTGGTGGGGCAGTTAGCTGTGGCGTGGAGACAAAACTTTTCCACATTTCTGCCATGCTAACCCTGCCCTCAGAGGAGCTGGCCGTGACACTGCTGCGTGGGCGACCTCTAGCTCCTCCTCTGCCTTGGCCTTGGCCTCCCACCTGTTCCCCTGTGACAGTTGGGAATGCTCTCAGGAGCGCGTCTACCAGTGTGCGCTTGTACTCGCGCATCTTCCTATCACGCTCCAGTGCAGGAAGTAAAGTGGGCACATTGTCTTTGTACCGTGGATCCAGCAGGGTGGCCACCCAGTAGTCAGAACACGTTAAAATGTGGGCAACTCTGCTGTCGTTGCGCAGGCACTGCAGCATGTAATCGCTCATGTGTGCAAGGCTCCCCAGAGGTAAGGACAAGCTGTCCTCTGTGGGAGGCGTATCGTCATCATCCTCTGTATCCCCCCAGCCACGCACCAGGGATGTGCCTGCGCTGTGCTGGGTGCCACCCCGCTGTGAACCTGCTTCATCCTCATCCTCCTCCACCTCCTCCTCATCCTCCTCGTCCTCCAGTAGTGGTCCCTGGCTGGCCACATTTGTACCTGCCCTCTGCTGTTGCAAAAAACCTCCCTCTGAACCACTTCTAACAGACTGGCCTTAAAGTGCTAAAAACGACCCGTCATCCTCCTCCTCCTCCTCCTCCTGGCCCGGGCCCACCTCCTCTTCCATCATCGCCCTAAGCGTTTTCTCTAGGAGACATAGAATTGGTATCGTCACGCTGATAACAGTGGCATCGCCACTGGCCATGTTGGTGGCGCACTCGAAACAGCGCAACAGGGCACACAGGTCTCGCATGGAGGCCCAATCATTGGTGGTGAAGTGGTGCTGTTCCGCAGTGCGACTGACCCGTGCGTGCTGCAGCTGAAACTTCACTATGGCCTGCTGCTGCTCGCACAGTCTCTCCAGCATGTGCAAGGTGGAGTTCCACCGGGTGGGCACGTTGCATATTAGGCGGTGAGCGGGAAGGCCGAAGTTCCGCTGTAGCGCTGACAGGCGAGCAGCGGCAGGATGTGAACGCCAGAAGCGCGCACAGACGGCCCGCACTTTATGCAGTAGCTCTGACATGTCTGGGTAGTTGTGAATGAACTTTTGCACCACCAAATTCAGCACATGCGCCAGGCAAGGGATGTGCGTCAAACCGGCTAGTCCCAGAGCTGCCACGAGATTTCGCCCATTATCGCACACCACCAGGCCGTGCTTGAGGCCCACCGGCAGCAACCACTGGTCGGTCTGTTGTTCAATACCCCGCCACAACTCCTGCGCGGTGTGGGGCCTGTCCCCCAAACATATGAGTTTCAGAATGGCCTGCTGACGTTTACCCGGGCTGTGCTGAAGTTGGTGGTGAAGGTGTGTGGCTGACTGGATGAGCTGGTGGAAGCAGAGGAGGAGGAGGAGGAAGCCGAGTAGGAGGAGGAGGCTACAGGAGGCAAAGAATGATGCCCTGTGATCCTTGGCGGCGGAAGGACGTGCGCCAAGGAACTCTCCGCCTGGGGCCCAGCCGCCACTACATTTACCCAGTGTGCAGTTAGGGAGATATAGCGTCCCTGGCCGTGCTTACTGGTCCACGTATCTGTGGTTAGGTGGACCTTGCCACAAATGGCGTTGCGCAGTGCACACTTGATTTTATCGGACACTTGCATGTGCATGGAAGGCACGGCTGTCTTGGAGAAGTAGTGGCGGCTGGGAACCACATACTGGGGGACAGCCATGGCCATCAGCTGTTTGAAGCTGTCTGTGTCCACCAGCCGGAATGACAGCATTTCAAAGGCCAGTAGTTTAGAAATGCTGGCATTCAGGCCCAGGGCTCGAGGGTGACTAGGTGGGAATTTGCGCTTCCTCTCAAAGGTTTGAGAGATGGAGAGCTGAACGCTGCTGTGTGAAATAGTGGAGACGCTAGGTGACGGTGGCGGTGGTGGTGGTGGTGTCGGTGGAACATCCTCTGATTGCTGCTCGGCAGGTGGCAACATTCCTCTCGAGGCGGAAGCCGAGGCAGCAGCGCTAGAGGGAGCAGGGGGAGCCTGAGCGGGTTCCTTGTTTTTAAGGTGTGTACTCCACTGCAGTTCATGCTTTGCATGTAGATGCCTGATCATGCAGGTGGTGCTCAGGTTAAGAACGTTAATGCCTCACCTCAGGGTCTGATGGCACAGCGTGCAAACCACTCTGGTCTTGTCCTCAGCTCATTGTTTGAAGAAGTGCCATGCCAGGGAACTCCTTGAAGATGCCTTTGGGGTGCTGGGTCCCTGATGGCGCTGGCCAATAGCAGGCGAACTCTCTGGACGGCGGCTGTTCTGCTTTTGCCCCCTGATCCCTCTTTGGCTTCGCTGTTGTCTCGGTCTCACCACTGCCTCTTCCTCTGAACTATTTAAGTCAGCGGCACGACCTTCAGTCCATGTGGGGTCTAAGACCTCATCGTTCTCTGCATCGTCTTCCACCCAGTCTTCCTCCCTGACCTCCTCCTGTTCAGTCTGCACACTGCAATAAGACGCGGCAGTGGGCACCAGTGTTTCGTCATCATCAGAGACTCGGTCACTCTGCTGTGGTGGTATTCCCATGTCCTCATCATCTGGATACATAAGTGGTTGTGCGTCAGTGCATGGAATGTCTTCCACCGCTGGGGAAGGGCTAGGTGGACGCCCCTGGAAAACCGTGGGAGCAGAGTCTTCAAACAGAATAAGAGACTGCTGCATAACTTGAGGCTCAGCCAGTTTCCCTGATATGCATGGGGGTGATGTGACAGACTGATGGGCTTGGTTTTCAGGTGCCACCTGTGCGCCTTCCGCAGAAGACTGGGCGGAACATAATGTGGTGAAAGTGCTGGAAGCACTGTCGGCCACCCAATCGACTAATGCCTGTACCTGCTCAGGCCTTACCATCCTCATAACGGCATTGGGCCCCACCAAATATCGCTGTAAATTCTGCCGGCTACTTGAGGGAGTTGGTTCACTACTTGGTGCGCCTGAGGCCGAACGGCCACGTCCTCTGCCAGCAACAGAGGCTCCACGGACACCACCACGACCGCGTCCCCGTCCCTTAATAGAATGTTTCCTCATTGTTGCGATTCAACTCGCACCACAATAAGATATATTATTTTTAGCCCCAAAATTACAACACTGGACAATAATGCCTTTTGGCGGTATTAATTCCAAGAACACTGCTGCTAATTGGACACCAGAATTTTTATAATGCTAGTTTGTGTACATAAATTCCCACACTGGAAGATATAATTCCTTTTTCCGGTATTAATTACAAGAAAACTGCTGCAAATTGGACACCAGAATTTTTAATATGCTAGTTTTGGTACATAGGTTCCCATACGGGGAGATATAAATCCTTTTTACAGGAGTAAAAACGTGAGGCCTAGTGTTTCTGGTCTAACAAACACCAGATTGATTAAATTGGCCTTTTTTCACCAAAATTACAACACTGGACGATATAATGCCTTTTGGTGGCATTAATTACAAGAACACAACTGCTAATTGGACACCAGAATTTTTATAATGCTAGTTTGTGTACATAAATTCCCACACTGGAATATATAATTCCTTTTTCCGGTATTAATTACAAGAAAACTGCTGCAAATTGGACACCAGAATTTTTAATATGCTAGTTTTGGTACATAGCTTCCCACACGGGGAGATATAATTCCATTTTACAGGAGTAAAAATGTGAGGCCTAGTGTTTCTGGTCTAACAAACACCAGATTGATTAAATTGGCTTTTTTTTCACCAAAATTACAACACTGGACAATAATGCCTTATGGCGGTATTAATTACAAGAACACTGCAGCTAATTGGACACCAGATTTTTTATAATGCTAGTTTGTGTACATAAATTCCCACACTGGAAGATATAATTCCTTTTTCCGTTATTAATTACAAGAAAACTGCTGCAAATTGGACACCGGAATTTTTAATATGCTAGTTTTGGTACATAGTTTCCCACACGGGGAGATATAATTCCTTTTTACAGGAGTAAAAACGTGAGGCCTAGTGTTTCTGGTCTAACAAACACCAGATTGATTAAATTGGCCTTTTTTTTCACCAAAATTACAACACTGGACGATATAATGCCTTTTGGCGGTATTATTTACAAGAAAACTGCTGCAAATTGGACATCTGAATTTTTAAAATGCTAGTTTTGGTACATAGATTCCCACACGGGGAGATATAATTCCTTTTTACAGGAGTAAAAACGTGAGGCCTAGTGTTTCTGGTCTAACAAACACCAGATTGATTAAATTGGCCTTTTTTTCACCAAAATTACAACACTGGACAATAATGCCTTTTGGCGGTATTATTTACAAGAAAACTGCTGCAAATTGGACATCTGAATTTTTAAAATGCTAGTTTTGGTACATAGATTCCCACATGGGGAGATATAATTCCTTTTTACAGGACTAAAAACGTGAGGCCTAGTGTTTCTGGTCTAACAAACACCAGATTGATTAAATTGGCCTTTTTTCACCAAAATTACAACACTGGACGATATAATGCCTTTTGGCGGTATTAATTACAAGAGGACTGCTGGTATTTCAGAACACCGGAATTTTTAAAATGCTAGTTTTTCTAGATAAATTTCCCACACTGGGAGAAATATTGCCTAAGCCTTTTTACAGTATTAATTACAACAGGAGTGCTTCTTCTGGTCTAACACCAGAATAATTTTATTATTACGGTGAAAGCTTTTTCTAATTTATATTTCTGGCACATAAAAAAAAAAATATTTCTGGCTGACAGTATTGGACAAAGTAGTGGCACTGGCTAGCCTAGCTGGAACAGCACATTCATGGGATTTGCTATCCAAGTGGGTTACTTTCAGTTTCACCACTGATATATTAAATATCTTTGCAGTTAGTATGGGTGACACAAGCACAGCCAAACCCCTGATGTAGTATATCTATGAAAAAATCGACTATTACATGAGATTAATGGACGTTGTGGCAGCTTTGCTGTAGCACCACAAGTCCCAAAATGGCCGCCGCCTATCAGCCCAGTAACATGTGCCAGAAAACAGTCTGCCCAGCCAGAAAAAAATAGACTTTGACTGAGCAGCTGAATCGCTGTTGTTCTGATTCACAGGTGTAGATTTTTCACTTCTTTGGAGCTTTGGTTTAGACTCTGTGGCAGCAAGTGCTGGCGCACCACAAGTCCCAAAATGGCCACCGCCGGTCAGCCCAGTTACATGTGCCAGTAAAAATCGCTTTGGCCAGTCTCAACAAAATAGTGACTTTCAGTGAACAGCTCAGCTGAGTTGTTCTGATGCACAGGTGTAGAAAGGTAGATCATTCAATCACTTCTTTATCCCTGCTTACCTCGCCCTCACAGAAGCTGCATCCTCTCCCTACACTAGTCAGAGCAGTGTGACGTGCGGCGCTACGTGACTCCAGCTTAAATAGAGGCTGGGTCACATGCTGCACTTGGCCAATTACAGCCATGCCATTAGTAGGCATGGCTGTGATGGGCTCTTAGGGCAAGAAGTAAAACGCTAGCTGACTGGCTGCTATGCAGCCCTTCAGAAAGCGGGAAGAAATCGACGAACACCGGACCCGAACCCGAACTTTTTTTAAAATGTCTGTGTTCGGGTCCGTGTCACGGACACCCCAAAATTCGGTACGGACCCGAACGATTTTCGAACTGTTCGCTCAACACTACCGGGGACCATTCTGAATAGCAATCATTGAACACAACTCTCTGGACACGGTCCTTCAGCCAGTTTTCAATCCAATTACAAACTATGCTTTCAAAGCCTATAGACCTTACTTTACCTATTAAACGTCTATGAGGGACAGTATCAAAAGCCTTTGCAAAATCCAGAAACACTACATCCACAGCCACCCCTCTGTCCAGGCTTCTATTTACCTCACTATATCCACAGCCGCCCCCTCTGTCCAGACTACTACTCACCTCACTACATCCACAGCCACCCCTCTGTCCAGGCTACTACTCACCTCACTACATCCACAGCCGCCCCTCTGTCCAGGCTACTTCTCACTTCACTACATCCACAGCCACCCCTCTTTCCAGGCTACTACTCACCTCCTCATAAAAACAAATCAGGTTATTCTAATAATTATGTACTTTGTAAACCCATGATGGTTATCATTTATAATGTCATTTATAGTCAAATATTCCTGTATATGGTCCCTTAAAGGGGTTATCCCATGAATAATCTAAAAAATAAAAATCTGACATCATACAGAACATGACAAAGCTAGAACCAGACCTGTACCTCACATGGATCCAGAGATCTCCCCATTCATTGCTCTACTAGATTTATCAAGCTAACTGCTCAAGGAGAGTGCCTTTTCCACTGCATCTAAGGGGGCGTGTCCAGTCTCTCCCTATCACAGCTCAGGAGGCAGTTGAAAGATGAAACTTGGCACGGGCTGCCTTCTCAGTGAGCAGGTCAAAGAAATAGGAAATTAGGTGGTGCTATACAGATATATTTTATTGAATAACTCAGTATACAAAAATGTTAATTATATGCAATTACTAAAGTATTCAGATCCAGGTGCTGTTTTTAAAACTGTAGAATATTTTTCATGGGACAACCCCTTTAAGAGTCCATCAAACATTTTTCCCACAACAGAAGTTAAGCTATCTTATAGTTACCTATGGAGGACCTAGATCGTTTTTTGAATATGGGCACCACATTTGCCTTGCGCCAATCACTTGGCACTGTACCAGTACCTAGAGAATCTTTAAAAATAATAAACAGGGGCACAACAATGACTTAACTGAGCTCTTTAAGCACTCTCGGGTGTAATTCATCTGGACCCGGAGACTTGTTTACATTTAACTTATTTAACTTAGCTTGGACCATATCTACAGTTAGCCAATTGAGTATATTACTGGATGTATTAACAGCCCTGGCACCACTGATATCAGTTCATTTCTCTTCTTTTATATATACAGAGCTAAAAAAAAATATTTTGGAACTCTGCCTTTTCCTTATCTTCAGTAACTAACCCCTTTTTACAATTATTTAGGTCATCTACCTACTCAGACCTTGGTTTTTTAGCATTTATATAATTAAAGAATGTTTTGGTATTTGTTTTGCTCTCTTTTGCCACCATCTGTTCATTTTGTAATTTTCTAATTTTATCTCCTTACAGATTTTATTAAGCCCTTTGTAAACTTCAAAGGCTACAGCCGACCCCTCATATTTGTATTTATTGCCCTTTTTACAATAGCTATAAGCCATGGGAGGGGGGGGGGTGTTAATTTTAGCAGTTTTTACTTGTTATCTAAGGGAGTAAAGTTTTTTGTGCAATTACTCAATGTGGCTTTAAAGCTTTCACATTTATCCTAAGTAATATTATGTGACAGTAGCTACTCCCAATCTATGCCTTGAAACACTGCCTTCAACCCAGGGAAATTAGCCTTTTTAAAATTCAGTGTTTTGCTCTGCCAGACAGAGGTTGATTCCTATAGTTTAGGGGGACTATAATTATATTGTGGTCACTATTACCTAGTGTTTATCAAACAGTAACATTTCCAACAAGTTCTGCATCATTAGAAATTGCCCAATCCAACAGAGCATTGCCCCTAGTTGGAAATTCTACAAACTGGCCCAAAAGTGGTCCTGCAGAAAGTCAAGGAATCTTCTTCCCTTTGCAGTTGTGGCAGAACCATGACTCCAGTCAATGTCTGGGAAGCTAAAATCTCCCATTATGACCACTGTACCAGTCTGTGCAGTACACTCTATTTGGTTATACAGTTGAGCTTCTATTTCCTCTGTAATGTTAGGGAGTCTATAGATTAAATAAAGCATTATTTTTCAGTGTTTATATCCCTTTGAAATTCCACCAATTAAGGTTTCAACATCCTCACCATCCACTTCCACAATTGCCTCTTTCACACTTGTCTTCAGATCACTCCTGACATACAGGCACACGCCGTTGCCTTTTCTATTGACCCTGTCTTTCCTAAACAGTGTAAAACCCTCAATATTTGCAGCACAGTCATGCAAAGATTCCAACTACTATGACTTGTAAAGTGAATATCCAGGATTTTTTGGCTATCTTGGTTGATGTTTGTATTTAACAAGTTCTCGTTACCAGCAGCTCTATTTTTCATCAGATTACAGCTCCACACCAGTAAATCCCCACTGTCCCCTCCTATATCCCACTGTCTATCTATATTATCTTCCCCCTTATTAGTAGGACCCCCTACCCTCCCCCTAGATCCTAGTTTAAAAGCTCCTCAAACCCTTCTTCCTGCACCAGCTTCTAAGCCACTTATTTAACTCCCTAAGCTCTCATTGTCTCTGTAATTACGCTCGTTGCACTGGTATTATTTCTGAAAACACTACCTTGGAGGTCCTGGACTTGATCTTCTCTCCTAGTTCCCTAAAATTATTTTTAAAAACCTTCCATCTCCGCCTGACTTTGGTAGTTTCACACTGCTGGTAGAAGTTCTGGCTGGCTGTTCCGTCACAGGACCAGATCGCCCCCATTGACTATAACAGGGTCTGGCATAGATCTGGCTGCTACCCGGCAAATATGCTGGAATTCAGCCACATACCACTGCACTCAGAGGTTTTTGTCCAGCCAATTTATTGCACTGTCTGCTGAACCTGCAAGACTTATAGGAAAATGGATGAAAGTGGAAAATCTTTAAAAAAAATAATAATAATAATAATAAAATGAAATTTTGAATTTTCACCTTCATTTTCCATTAATTCTTGTGGATCACCTAAATGATTAGAATTAGTGTTGGGCAAATCAAATCCATGAATTTAACTTTGATCTGAATTTCAGGGAAATTTCGATTTGCCGTGAAATCAAATTTCCACATGCTTTGTGGTACCGAATCGATTTTACCTGAATGGCGGAAACATTTAAAAAAAAATCATACTTACCTCATTCATTTGAGTGTGAAGAGCAGGCCGACATAGTGATGTCAACACAGGCCACCATTCAGGGAAATTTTTTTGCAAGAAAGCTTCATTCCCTCGTGCAGGTATGGAATCAATTTTACCTGAAATGGGAGGGGGGGGGGGACATCAAACTCACTTCATCCATTTGCATGTGAAGAGGCCTTCGCGGCCATCTGGATTGAAGATCCTGCACTAAATCTTGCATGCTGTGATGTATGACATCACCACCAGGCAGCATCATGACGTCATCCCATCACCATGCGAGATTTTGCACAGTGTCTTCAATAAAGATGGCTGCGAAGTCGGTGAATTTTACTCTCCCCACAGGAATTGCCCCTGAAAGCCCTCAATGTTCATCTCAAATGCCGCGATCAGTTATGAACACAGCATCTGAGGAGTACAATGACAGGGAGCGGTGAAATCGCCGTTTTCTGTCATTGCACCGACTACTTTAAAAGACGTGTTTTGTTACTAAGTATTTTGTCACAAAGCACATTTTTTTGTAGAATTCGACAAAGCAGCCGAGTTTCATTTTTCAATAATTCACTCATCTGTAGTTAGAATGTTTGTGAAATTCGTCTCGAAAATGGGGTCATTTATGAGTGGTTTCAAATATTTTGAGCCTCAGAATCACTTCATAACTGAATTGGTCCTTAAAAAATTTGGTTTTGAAAAATTTTAATGAAATGAAAAATTCCTTCTAAAATTCTAAGGGTTCTAACATCTTAAGCAAAAAAAATGGCATTAACAAAATGATGGCAACATAACATATGGAAAATGTTAATTAACTATTTTCTAAGGTATCATTATCTGTCTTAAATGGTTTCTGTCACCAGAATTAACCCTCTTAAACTGGCTGACATTAGCTATGTGCCAATGTCAGCAACAATAACTTTGCTATTGTTATGTTTATTGATGCCCCTCTTACTGCACAATTCTTACTTTTGTAATATGCAAATTAGCCTCTAGGAGCAGGAGCAATGCCCACCCCCTGCTCCTAGAGGCTCAGTTCTCCCACCTCATGTCACGCCATGCCGTTCTCGATTGACAGGCCAGTGTTCGTCTTCTCCTGCAAGCCCTGTGTGCTGGGAAAATGGCACGGCACTGCACAGGCATGAGATTTACCCAGCACACAGTGCCGGCAGGAGAAGACTGAACGCTGGCCCTGGCAAGGATGGCAGGGCGTGACATGAGGTGGAAGAACTGAACCTCTAGGAGCAGGAGCAATTATGTAATTTTAGATTTTTTTTTTTACTAAATAAAGGTAAAACATATGGGCCCAGATTTACTGCTATCATGAAGTACAATGTAAAACATTCCAAAATAATAACCACATAAAGTGACATGTGAAATTTAAAAAAAAAATTGTCTGGTCGGGAGGGTGAAATCTGGTTCGTTCTTGAGGGTAATGTAAATTACTTTTATTTTTCTTAATTGACCAAAACACTGGAGACTCATAAGAAAATAACAGTGATATCTCCCGGGAGTAACTCTATCTGGCGTCTTGCTTTCATGTTGTACATAAATATCCACAGATAATGCTTTATATTCTTGTGTGGGTCATTGATTGTCTTAATGCTGCCGTCTGACACTATCATCTTTCTCCTCTGGGATCTTAAGAACAGAAGTGTCTGAAAAATACCAGAAACATGAACATGAAAATGAATGATGAGAGTGAACAAATATCTGATGTGGGTAACATTAGAGTAAATCATTATGCTATGTGCTTAAGAATAAATTCTAAATATCACTCCCAACTGTCTGTGATATATTTATGTAACGGTACAGATGTTTCATTCTTCAAAATGAAAGTGATCACTGATTTTTAATATGTGTTAAATATATTTGGCAATTATAGGCTTAAAAATATTTTATATGAAAAAAATATATCAACATAATTGTGTAGAAATGCATACAGTAAAGCATAAGCAGTATTATAACTCTGCATAAAATAGCAATTGTTTTATATTCACCAAAATTAATATAACAATGAAAGAAAAAAATTAGAAAACTTATATGGGATGATTCAAAAAGGATGGTGCAAACATAAAGGCCTGTACTTAAAGTAACAAATTCTGCTCTTGAAAAATGAAAGCCGTGCTGTGACTGGTTTCTATGGACTTCTATAAGTCAATTTTCTTTTTTTTTATTAATCTGCCCATTAGGTTAGTTTAAACATTTACACAAGGGGCAGGTTTAAGATGGTGACATATCAGCAAGAAAAAGTTTTTTGCATATTGGAATTTTCAAGAATGGGGGACTGTTGTGACTAGAGACCCACAAAGTGGAATTTGATCCGAATTTCATGATAAGTTCAATTCACCTCAAAGCCGAATTTCCTCATGCTTCATGTTAGCAAATCGATTTAACCTGAAATAGTGTAAAAAACTAAAAAATCATACCTCCTACATTTGCTCGCGACGGGCCACCAGCCTCCATCCTGATTGAAGATCTCGGCCGAAATCCTGTGCGTGGTGACGTGTGACGTCACCACGCCGGCCTGCGTGATGACATAATATCACACAGCGCAAGATTTCGCTTCAGATCTTCAAGCAAGATGGCGGAGGCTGGCCCATCACGAGCAAATGGAAGCAGTAAGTTTGATTTCATTTTTTTTTATGTTAAGTTCACACTGTTTTTCACTCGAACACTTGAACGCGGCATATGAGGGGTACAATAAGGGGGGCGATGCTAAGTAGGATAACAAATTTCCTGACTAGTTGGTATTCAGTAATAAGTCTATCTTACACCTCAGTGGGAAGGTGATTCAACACAATATTAGAACTTGGGGATTAGGAAACCCATGTGCCCTCATTGAGCACATGAGGGTCTCACCCAAATGAAACCTGTTCTGTGCAATGAGCAGGCGCAAAGTCTATGGTCCCTTCTTTTTGTCGAGAGTCTTGTCATTTGATACTCCTAATTGGAAATATTAAGGGAATGGCTTATGCCACAGATAGACTGCATTTGGCAGATCTTTTTCTATCAGCAGGATGTTGCTCCTCTTCATTTCTAGTTAGATGTTCACCAATACCTGAATGAAACTCTACCAAAACATTGTATTGGAAATGCCAGAATAAATGTTTCACCAATTTTGTGCTGGCCTGTATGATCACCAGATCTAACACCCTGTGACTTATTTCTGTAGGATTACATCAAGAACTGAACTCATTGTATCTGACCCCCTCCCTCCCCCCACCACAGGATCTGAACGCCCTTAAAGACGCATCATTAAAACAGAGGATTCTTATCCAAAGATACGCTGGCCTTCGTCTGGACAGAACTGGACTACTGTCTTAGACATCTGCATTGTCTCCAACGGGGCTTACATCGAACATTTGTGGTATATAGATACAACTTGGATGGTGTCTTTTCATATATTACGTAGTCTCAGTTATGAATACAGAGGCAAGAATTTTGCACCATTCTTTTTAAATCATCATGTATTATGCAGTTAGAATGTTTTTTTTTACCCTTTATGTTTTTTTCCCTGTTTGTTGGTTCAGTTCAGTTAATCAATTAAAATTCTTAATAAATGATATGCAATATACATAATTTTTGGGCTTTAGCACATACTTTTTAGGAAGTTGGTTCTTTAAAGATGGAGCCTTCTCATGAGCTGAGAAGTAAATTGCAACCAAAGCATCTTTGCGGTCATTTCCCAGGAACACCATAGTGAAAGTTATTTTCATTGAACAAATACTAGATTGTTATTAGGCGTGCAATATGTGCACTATAATTATTGTTCAGAACCTGAATTTGGGCCACACTTTAGCTAGATTGGTTTATTTTAGAATAACTGATATTTGATCCTCACACAGGAGAACAACTCTACTGTGGTCAATGATTTTGTCCTCTTAGGATTTCGAGTAAGCCAAAATTTAAGAATTTTCCTGTTCTGTCTTTTCCTTCTGGTTTACTGTGGGACAATATGTGGAAATCTCCTGATCATCACCCTGGTGTCCACCAGCAAGAACCTCCACACTCCAATGTACTTCTTCATCTCACAGCTGTCCATCAGTGACATCTTATTACCCACATACATTGTACCCAACATGCTTCACATTCTACTGAATAATGGGGGGACCATTACTTTTAATAACTGTATCACTCAATTATATTTCTTTTGTGCCTTGGAATCCTATGAATGTGTTCTCCTCGCTGTGATGTCTTATGATAGATATGTGGCTATTTGTAACCCCTCCGCTATACCTCTATTATGACAAGTACATATTGTGTGAAATTAACCATTACCTCTTGGTTGCTTGGATTTTCTGTTGTTTTGATTTACACTATAACGACGGCAAAGCTAAATTTTTGTGGAAAAAATATCATTGACCATTTATTCTGTGATCTTTTTCCCTTACTAGAACTTGCCTGTTCTGACACCTTCATTGCTCACTTGGAGATTTATGTAATAGGTTTTCCGATTGTCTTCATTCCAACCACAATCATTGTAGTGTCTTACACTAATATTGTATTAGCAGTCTTAAGGATCCCATCGAGTACTGGTAGACAGAAAGCCTTCTCCACCTGTAGCTCTCACCTCATTGTGGTCTCCATATTCTACTGGACTCTGTTTGGTGTTTATGTTGTCCCTACAAATGGTCTAACACTCTCCACAAGTAAAGTCTTATCATTGTTATATACTGTTTTTACTCCTTTAATCAATCCCATTATATACAGTCTGAGAAATAAAGATATTTGGAAAGCTGTACAGGAAATTGTTAATTAAAATGGGATTTGGTAAATCATGCATTATACTTTATTCTATGCATAGCAACTAGAAAGAAGCAAATTTGCCTTGGGTACTATTCTGGAAAATCAGTTGGAAAATTTGATTTAGGTCCTAAGTAGTGTTGATCGCGAATATTCTAATCGCAATTTTTTATCGTGAATATCGGCACTTCGAGAATTCGCGAAAAATCGATTTTAATCAGTAGTACTGCTTCTTGCTTGTGGGCCAATGAGAAGGCTGCAATATCTTTGTCAGAGCTTAACAACATTCCTAGCAACCAATAGGAAAGTTTCCTACCCCTTTACTATATAAGAACCTCCCCAGCAGCCATTTTCTGCAGTTTTTTGTAGTTCTGAGAGAGACATCAGTGTCATTGCTGTGCTCTGTGCTTTGCAGACTCATCTGGATCCTTATTTAAACACCTTAGATAGTTAGCGCATATATATATATATATATATATATAATACAGATAGTTAGTGGGAGATAGTCAGTGTAGGTTAGATAGTGATATAGTATAGCTGATAGGTTCCAGTGTATGGTGTTAAGTAGTGTGATAGGAATTACTGTGCTGTGACAAGGATTAGTGTCTCTGTTAGACACAGTGATCTGATGTCACAACAATACTTAGTGCACCAATCAGTAATATCTACTCAGACCTGATAAAATGTGATGTTTCACGTATTGTGCAAAAAATGTGCATCATTAGTGCCGATTTGCGCAATCGAGAAAATAATGACTGGAGATTGCAAATTCTAGAGTTCGCAAATTTATTTCGAATATTATGAAAAAAAATCACGAAATATTGCAAAAACAAATATCGCCTCTGCAGCTCATCACTAGTCCTAAGACTAATTTTTCTTTCACGTCATTCTATATTATTTTATTTTTTGAAATTTCTGCTTCACACAAGAACATAGCCAGAAAATAGCCAGAAAATAAGAAAAATAAAAATTTTAAAATATGCCTTTCAGAAAATTGGTGGCATAAAAAAAGTTTTTTTTTTTTCTTTTCAAAAATGCTTTTATTGTGTAAAAGTGAACAAAATAAAAAATAGACATATTAGGTATCGTCATGTGGGTTAACAAAGTCTCTAAAATCTGTTTTGAATAAATTGAGGGGTTTAGTTTTCAAAATGAGGACATTTAATAGTGCTTTCTATTATGTAAGCCCCTCAAAGTGAATTCAAAACTGAATTGGTCCTTTAAAAAGAAGGTTTTGAAAAATTACTTCTAAAATTCAAAGCTTTCTAATGTCCTACAAAATAAAATTACATTTACAAAAGGATGTCAATGTAAAATAGACATATGAGAAATGTTAAGTAATAACTTTTTTATCATTTATCACTATCACTTAAAAGCAATGGAATCCAAATTTTTAAAATTGCTAATTTTTCAAAATTTTCCATAAATTTTGCATTTAAAAAAAAATAGGGATGAGTGAACCAGTGGACCCGAACTTGACCCGTGGACCCAAACTTAACCCCGAACCCCAATGAAGTCAATGGGGACCCGAAGTTGACTTCATTATTTTCCGTTTTAACATGGTTAGAAATCGTAAAATAATAGCATTCTTAAGACAGAATGCAAAACAATATGGCTATTTAGGTGTTAAAAAAAACCTTGCCTCATCCACTTGATCACACTGCAGCAAATTCTTCTATCTTCGTCTAGTTTGCAGCATCTGGAAAAGGTGCAGTTGAATCGTTTGCACGCCCTGTTTCCATGGTGGTGATGCGGGGTGGTCATTCATGAGAGTACCCTGAAAACATGCCTCCTGGTCCGATTGTATCCCCTGTGTACACCCGAACACCTTTATAAAGTGTTTGCAGACCGCTTTAGCGGCTGACTCTGCTGTCTGGTCTCTGGTTGGCACAGCCACCGCATACTTTGTAAAATGGTCTGTCATGACTAAACACTATGGGTGTCCCGAGGTAGCGTACCCAATCTGTATGTAATCGATCATAAGGAGCTCTAGGGGCGCTGAGGTCCGAATGGCCTGAACAGGAACTCGCTGTTCAGTACTCTTACTCAGCCCGCAGGGCCGACACTTAAGATATGCCTCGGCCACCATGTCTGCCAAATCTGGACAGTATACCAGCCGTTGGAGCCACTTAAACGTCTTATTGCTCCCAAAATGGGCAACCCTCTCATGGGCTTCCCGGGCAGCCTCCGCTTCCAATGACATGGAGACGAGAATCTGTCGCCGGTACTGCAACTCTGAATGCAAGTATATAGTCCGACACAGGAGGCCTTAGGTAATAGTCAGCTTATCCCACTGCCTCAACAACTTTTGGCCCTCTATAGTCAGATGGGTCCGCTTTTCTGGCCGAGGCCAGATCTTCGTCCGGACTCCATCAGCCAACGTCTTTCCCAACATCAGGGACATCCCGGACGCCACCTCACTTGAATGTGCCACGTCCTGGAACATGGGTAATCGACCAGGGTCAGGAGTTTCAGTGTCCTCTAGCTCTACATCGGCGTTGCTGTTCTCCCTACCTGACCGAAATTTGATGTGGTAATGGTACTTAGAGAGGCGAGCCAACCATCTCTGCTCAAGCGCACTGAGCTTGGCAGTCTCCAGATGTGCTATTGGGTTGTTGTCTGTCATCACGGTCACCTCTGCACCTGTCAGGTACTCCATGAACCTTTTTGTCATGGTCCACACCAGTGCCAGTAGTTCCAGTTTAAAGGAGCTATAGTTGTCAGGGTTGCGCTCTAACTTCCTCAGAGACCGGCTGCAATAGGCAATAACTCTCTCACGTCCATCTTGGACCTGGGATAACACGGCCCCCAGACCATGTAGACTTCCGTCAGTGTATAGCAGGAATGGGGTGTCGAAATGTGCATAAGCCAGAATCGGGGCACTGTTCAGCGCCTCTTTCACTGCTTCAAAGGCCTCTTGTTGCCAGGGTCCCCATTCGATGGGACAATTATTCCAGCCCCCCACAGTGCCCCTTAATAACTTGTTTAACGCCCACCAAATGAGCGAATTTGGGCATAAACCTCCTGTAGTAGCCAGCAAGTCCCACAAATACCAGAACCTCATATTGTACTAAGCCGGGGCCACTTCTGGATGGCCTCCACATTGCTGGGGGCCGGTTTTACCCACTCCTGGGTGACCAAATGCCTCAAATACTCTATCTAGTGTTGAAACAGTTGGCACTTCTTGGGCTTAATCTTGAGCCCATGGTCTTGTTTCAGCTTTTGGAGGTGATCCTCAAAGGGGGCCCTAAACACTACTATGTCATCCAGGGATATTAATACCGACTGAAAGTTGAGATCTCCCAGACATTGCTCAATCAACCGCTGGAATGTTCCCGGGGCATTAGAAAATGGGAAGGCTGAATGGCATCCGGTTGAATGGTAGGGTCCCATAGGTAGAATGAATGCTGTCTTCGCATTTTCCTTCTTGGCCACCAGTACCTGCTAATCCTCACTGGCCAGGTCAAGAGTCAAGAAGAACTTTGCACTACACAAGGCGGACAATGACTCCTCAATTCACGGAAGGGGGTAGGCATCCCGGACGGTCTGGGCATTCAGCTTCCAATAATCCATGCAGAACCGGAGACTCCCATCTTTCTTCCGCACCAAGACTACTGGAGCAGCCCAAGGACTTTGACTCTCCTGGATCCCCTGGTTTTCCAACATGCTTGCCACCATGTCCTTCACCTCCTGGTACATTTTAGGTGGGATATGTCGGTAATGTTCCCTGATTGGTGCAGCATCGCCGGTGGGGATGTCTTGAGAATGCCTCCAGAAATTCCCAAAGGGTGTCTTCCAGCATATTCTGTTGTCCTGGAGTCAGGGTCTTGCAGTCCACCCCCATCCTGGCCATGATCACTCAACCGTTCTACTCCGCTGTTGGGGTCCAGGCTGATCTCCTATCTGGCTGTAACGTGAAGCCCCTTCATCGAAGGATGTCTCCTTCGGACATATAAACATTGGCCAGCAAGGTATTCCCAGGAACAGTTAACTCGCAGTCTTTAACATTGAGGCAGCGTACAGGCACACATCCATCCTTCACAATAGCAAGGGCCCAGGCTACCAGTAGGCAGGTTTGCTTTTTCTCTTGGAAAGCGGGCTCGATCAGAACCTTCAGTCCATTCAGCTGTCGTCCAACCCCCACCGGCAGCGTCAATATCTTTTCTTGTTGAGGTGGGATGTTTGCCGGGGACCTTTGCGGTACCTTCACGTGTCCAATGGGCCGACCGGACATGTTGCTCTTTCGCAGACTACAGCTCTTCACCATGTGCTGTAGAACCTTCTGGGTTGGCCGGTATGTGGTGGCCCGTTGCCAATACTTCGGCCCCTCTTTGGGATAGAGTTGATTGTCTAGGTCTCTCAGCACATTCATACCTAGTGTCACGTCCATTTCTCTCCGGGATGAATGGTCCACCAGCACGATCCCCTTAATGCCGATGTCTTGCTCAAACAGTCGGAGCCACATCCAAACTATCCCTCGGACATCCATCTCTCTTTTGGCAGTCTTCAGCCTGATGACACTCCCATATTCCGTAGTGATAAATGAGCATGCTCGGCTGAATATCTGTTCGGCTTGAGCATCGCTATGCTCGGCACATGGCGGTACTGGACCGAGTACCGCATGTGCTCAAGCTCAATGCTCGAGTCTCCACCCTGCACGTTTCACGGGTTTTAAGCAGCCAATAAAGGTGCAGGTAAGTACTGCTATCACCATGTTGGCTGCTGGCAATACAGTCATTGGCTGGCCCGAATGCGCATCGGAGGTTATATAGCACCCGATGACACGTGCTTGGATCAGTCATAGTCAGAAGAGCAGAGTGTAGGAAGGGAAAGAAAGTGTAGGGAGCAATTTGCACAGTTTTTATTCTGAGAAAGCTTTTCCAAGACCCAAAAGTCCTTTTAAGGACTACTGTTTGTGTGTTTTAGAGCCGCAATCTATTTACCTGCTGCAGTCTCAGGGACAGTGCTTCGGAAGGTACAGTGCTGTTTTTACTACCTAAGCTTTTCAAAGACCCCAAAGTCCTTTTAAGGACTACTGTGTGTGTTTGACAGCAGCAAGATATTTTTATTTTATAACTATTAGTGACATATACTGTACATCATCCGCACACTGTGTCTTTAATAATCTGGGCAACATCTAGTGTCCATAATCTGTGGTGTTCTGTAACCAATAGTGTAGAACATCTGCAAACAGTGTCTGTATTACAAATTTCAATAATCTGGGCCACATCTAGTGTCTATAGTGTGTGGCTTTGTGTAAAAAAATACTGAACAACATCTGCAAACAGTGTCTGTATAATAAATTCCAATAATCTGGGCCTAATATAGTGTCCATATTCTGTGGGATTCTGTGACATACTGTCCTGCATCTGAAAACGGTGTCTTTAGCGGACAGTAAAACAATCTGTGCCAGATCTAGTGACAAAACCATTAATATGAAGAATGAGAGCACCAAGGGACAGGGAAGTGTGTCAGTGCACCAGAAAAAAAAAAAAAAAAAAACATCCGCCGTACCCAGCTTCATGTCCAGCTTACCTGGGTGGCGCAGGACAACACTGTCCAAGTCAGACCAGTGCGAACAGGTGGTCATTTGGATTGCTGAAGATAATGCTTCCAGTTGGTTAAGCACCACCCTCTCTTCCACCAGGTCCAGTCTCTGTAGTCTGTGTATGATGCCCTCGTTTATGTGTAATAAAGAGTGTATTGTATTGCCAGTTCCTTGTAATTTTTTGGCAGCCCTTTAACTTAGGGCAAAAACTTTTTGAGTGTAGGAGTCCCACTACCTGAACAATTGTACCACAATGTGAATGAGGCCCTTCTTTATGTGATATACAGGCGGTTTTGGAATGCCTCTTGCTTGTAATTTTTGGCAGCACTTGCACTTTATATACAATTCAATATACAGGAAAGAATGTTTCCTAGCAATTTTTCCTGTGAAATTTATTTATTTATTTATTTATTTATTTTTTGGGGGGGGGGGTTTGTGTGTATTTTTGTCAGTCTGTAAAAGTGGCGTACAACTCTGACAACATGGTTCCCAGCAGCGACCTGGGAGTCCATGACTCCAGACATCGTCCCCATGCTGTTCCCAATCCAATTTCAGTGGTGCTTTTGACACTCTCTGACCTTTACCAATGGACCAGGCATGCTTCCCTCTTCAGAGCAGGGGATACCTGGTTGTCTCCCATTGACTTCAATTATACTTGGGTGCTTGGCCCAGCACACAAATATAGCAATGTGTTCGGGCCAAACACCCAAATACTTTGGTGCTCTATCATCACTAGTCTTCCTACTTCATCATATGTCCAAAGTATCTTTCGAAGAACTCCAGAGGCATCAGGGTGCATTCCCACCCTGTAACAACTACAGTTGTGTTCAAAATTATTCAACCCCCAATGCTGTAAAGGGTTTTAGGGAATTTTGTGTACATTTGTAATTGTGTTCAGAATGAAATCTTACAAGGACTTTTTAAAGAACCAAATGCAACTAAAATGACATCAATTGTTTTTGTAATACAGTATTAAATGTTTTTTTTTTTTTTTGTGATTTCTTCATTGACACAATTATTCAACCCCTTAAAGACTACCACTCTTAAGAACAGAGGTTCATTCAAGTGTTTTCGATCAGGTATTGAAAACACCTGTGGATGTCAAGGAGCAGCAATCAAGCATAATAAGCACCAATTAGGCAGATGTAAAATGACTGTGATACTCAGCTCCTTCTAGACATTTACTGGTGTGTTTACAAACATGGTGAAGTCAAGAGAATGGTCCGGAAAGACAAGAGAAGAGGTGATTTCTCTTCACAGGAAGGGCAATGGCTATAAGAAGATTGCAAAGATGTTAAACATACCAAGAGACACCATAGGAAGCATCATTCGCAAATTCAAGGCAAAGGGCACTGTTGAAACGCTACCTGGTCGTGGCAGAAAGAAGATGCTGACTTCGACTGCTGTGCGCTACCTGAAGCGCAAAGTGGAGAAAAGTCCCGTGTGACTGCTGAGGAACTAAAAAGATTTGTCAGATGCGGGTACTGAAGTTTCAGCTCAGACAATAAGGCGCACACTGCGTAATGAAGGCCTCCATGCCAGAACTCCCAGGCGCACCCCTTGCTGTCTCCAAAGAATAAGAAGAGTCGACTGCAGTATGCCAAAAGTCATGTGGACAAACCACAAAAGTTTTGGGATAGTGTTCTGTGGACTGATGAAACAAAATTAGAAACTGTTTGGGCCCATTGATCAACGCTATGTTTGGAGGAGGAAGAACAAGGCCTATGAAGAAAAGAACACCTTGCCTACTGTGAAGCATGGCGGGGTCAATCATGCTTTGGGGCTGTTTTGCTTCTACAGGTACAGGGAAGCTTCAGCATGTGCAAGGTACCATGAATTCTCTTCAGTACCAGGAGATATTGGATGAAAATGTGATGCAGTCCGTCACAAACCTGAGGCTTGGGAGACGTTGGACCTTTCAACAGGACAATGATCCCAAGCATACCTCCAAGTCCACTAGAGCATGGTTGCAGATTAAAGGCTGGAACATTTTGAAGTGGCCATCGCATTCACCAGACTTAAATCCGATTGAGAACCTCTGGTGGGACTTAAAGAAAGCAGTTGCAGCGCGCAAGCCTAAGAATGTGACTGAACTGGAGGCTTTTGCCCATGAAGAATGGGCGAAGATACCCGTAGATCGCTGCAAGACACTTGTGTCAAGCTATGCTTCACGTTTAAAAGCTGTTATAACTGGAAACGGATGTTTACTAAGTACTAAGATTGAATGTCACTTGGGGTTGAATAAAACTGATGTGAGTACAGAAAAGACATTTGTGGTTATTTCATTATCAATGTTATGTTATATTTGTCTGACTTACAAGTGCCTCTTTCAATTGTAAACAAGATGACTGAAATGATCAAAATCAATGTCAAAGTGGCCAAAACACTCAATTTCAGTGGGGGTTGAATAATTTTGAACACAACTGTAGGCAGCTCACCCTTCCGGCCTTCCAACTCTGGGGCTTCCATAATGGGGCTGCTGGCATACAGGTCGTGCTTTTTACTCATAGGACTTAGCTTCTGGTGTACCGCTGCAGGACGCCCAGCTACTGAGGTGTTCAGAAGTTTAACCTTGGCTCGGACTTAATCTGTTCGGGGCACTCTCTGACCATATTGTAGTACTGTCGACAAGCCCAGCAGAGGGGCCCGCTTTTGACATCCCCCCACACCTGAGTTATCCTTGGTGAAGTGGCGTGGGGCGTTGGAGTTACCTCCGGAGGCCGGGGTGATCCTGCCTTCATCTGGAACACTTCGAGACGAAGTTCTCTCAATTCTGTCTGCAGGGCCTGGACCATATCCTTAAAGGAATCTGAGTCTTCAGATGCAGACTGATGTCCCGTAGAATGGGTTCTACTCACTACTCTCGCCATCACAGGCATGTGCTCTTCCTCTCTCTCCATGGCGGCTAGGTAGACGCTGTAGAATGTCATGTCGGCCATCGTCCGAGTCATCTCTTGCAATTTGTCCTGTAAGAACTTGTTGGATAACCCCACTATAAACTGGTCTCTTAGTAGCCAGTCCACCTCCCGGAAGGCTCCCATGGCCTCTGGGTCTCGCCGCTGTATTTATTTTAACATTTCCTGTAGGGCATTAGAGTACTGCATCAGTGTCTCGCCCTCTCGCTGTGGTGGGTTGAAGAAGTAGCTCCGCCACTGCACTACATTAGCACTCGTCCTTTGGGCTCTCTCTAGCAGGGAGAAAATTTTCTCTAGGGTGTCTATCTCAGATTCGGGCCTTACCATCACTGTCCATTTGACATCACCCTCTAGAGCCCCAAATGTAACCTCTTCCCGCAGCTCGGTGGTCAGGTTACACATTCTAACCGCACTTCGCACCCTTTCAGTCCAGTCCTGCAACGTCATGTTTTTACCGTCAAATTTTGTTAGATAATGCAACGGTGCCCCCCCCATGGGGATGTACCCTACTGGGGCGGGCATGGGGGGGGCAAGATGTATCAGCGGTGTTGGGGCAAGTTGGCCTTGCACTGGCGAACCCTGAGCTGGGTCCTTGTTCGCGCTCCAGTCCATAACAATCACTGTATCCTGCTGACTATGCCAAGTTATAAGACGGGTACCAGGGTAGGCTCCCCAGGATACAGCGAAGTCACAAACAAGGAAAGCAACTTTAAAACCAGCTTTTGCAAAAAACGGAATTTTACTAACACATGATAATAAACACAACCACAAAAGCTGATAACATAAAATAGATTTACATACACCCAACCCGAAGGCTGAGACCCCTGTATTGCGCAGCAAGGCCCCTTAATTGATGCCAGCGGAAGTTTTGCGGTAATTTACCTACTGGAGGGCACAACTAAAACTGCCTCGCCGGACCTATTACTACCCTAAAACTAACAGGAACAATTGGTTGGGTGCTTAGTACAGGCTGGTGCGACACAGCAGTTCACAATCTTACCATGCTCTATATTATTCCCCCTCCCATAACTAGTCTGTTAGCACGTGGCTGATTATTACTCCTGAGCAAAACGCTGAACTGGATGGAGTCCGTGGGGGTGTTTATCAGCCCCCAAATGTGCAATGTCCCTTTTAGTAATGGAGTCCTTTAGTACCATTAGCAACTCTTTAGATCTGACACAAAGCAGAGACCCTAACCATCTAACTACAGGCTTGGTCTAATTCTCTAGGTGCCAATATTGCAGTAAGTTGAGTGCACAATCTTACCGACCCGGGTCTGCTCTTTGTCCACTGATGACTCTGAACAGAACAACCAGTCTCTCCAGCAAACATGAGGTCCCACAGAGTATGCAGCTTTCTTCCTTAACTCTTGTCAGCCTTCCTGGAAACAATCCTCCTTTCCCTGGACAGGATCTGGGTCTTGGACAATGATCAGCTTCACTCAGCTGCAGTTTTGATCACTGAGGGTTCCTCTCCCTCCTGGATCCATCAGATCCTCTGCTCACACACATCTCCTCAGTCTCAGTTAGCTTCTAAGATGTCTGCTCCTTCTTCTAGCAAGTTCTCAAAACTCCACCTCCTTTGAATATTCAAATATCTGCAGTCTATTAGCTGTGTTTAAGAAAGAGCAGCATCTTGTGGGCAAACAGCAGAACGGTAGTCGAAAACATTTCATTTAATCCACACACAAACAGTGTTTAAACAATGGAAGCTGTTTCTCAATCTCACAGAGGAGCGAAATTTAAAAAAATAGATTTGTGTCCTTTCCCGAATTTTCGGAAACATATTTTGATTACTTTCTGAATTAATTTGTCATAAAGTGGTTAAATCAGCTATATACTGGCCTGCAACGTGAGTGTATCTCGGTGTACATCACTTTGTAATGCAGCAACATGCATAGCTAGTCCTTTTTGATGGTGAAACAGCTACTGTGCGTGAGTATGACAAGCAGGTCAAATACAGTATATGTATGAGCGCATTGGTGTGCTTCACTATTAGACTCAGTTCACACTTTACTTATTTGGTCAGTTACCGTTTCAAAACAAAGAATAGGTGCAGATCTTTTTATGATACCTTATCTGGTAGCAGGATTGGCTCCTGATTTTGGCTCACCATACAGTAACTGCTCTGTCGTCCCAGAAGATTGGAAATTAGCAAACGTTGTGCCAATTCACAATAAAGGTAGTAGAGAGGAATCGGGCAACTATAGGCCAGTAAGCCTGACATCAATAGTGGGGAAATTAATGGAAACCATACTCAAGGAGAGGATTGTGGAACATCTTAAAACCCATGGGTTGATTGATAAAAAACAGCATGGGTTTACTTCAGGGAGATCATGTCAAACTAATCTTATTGACTTTTTTGATTGGGTGACTAAAATAATAGATGGCGGAGGTGCAGTAGACATCGCTTATCTGGACTTTAGTAAGGCATTTGATACTGTCCCACATAGAAGGCTTATCAATAAACTGCAGTCTTTGAGCTTGAGCTCACATATTGTTGAATGGATTAGTCAGTGGCTAAAGGACAGAAAACAGAGGGTTGTAGTCAATGGAGTATATTCAGACCATGGTATTGTTACCAGTGGGGTACCTCAAGGATCTGTTCTGGGACCCATATTGTTTAATATCTTTATCAGCGAAATTGCAGAAGGCCTCAATGGTAAGGTGTGTCTTTTTGCTGATGACACAAAGATTTGTAACAGGGTTGATGTTCCTGGAGGGATACACCAAATGGAAAAGGATTTAGGAAAACTAGAGGAATGGTCAAAAATCTGGCAACTAAAATTTAATGTCGATAAGTGCAAGATAATGCACCTGGGGCGTAAAAACCCAAGTGCAGAATATAAAATCAGTGATACAGTCCTAACCTCAGTATCTGAGGAAAGGGATTTAGGGGTCATTATATCAGACGACCTAAAGGTGGGGAGACAATGTCATAGAGCAGCAGGTAATGCCAGCAGAATGCTTGGGTGTATAGGGAGAGGCATTAACAGTAGAAAGAGGGAGGTGCTCATGCCGCTCTACAGAGCACTAGGGAGACCTCATTGGGAGTATTGTGTGCAGTACTGGAGACCATATCTGAAGAAGGATATTCAGAGAAGAGCTACTAAACTAGTATATGGATTGCAGGACAAAACTTACCAGGAAAGGTTAAAGGACCTTAACATGTATAGCTTGGAAGCAAGAAGAGACAGAGGGGATATGATAGAAACTTTTAAATACATAAAGGGAATCATCACGGTAAAAGAGGAGAGAATATTTAAAAGAAGAAAAACTGCTACAAGAGGACATAGTTTTAAATTAGAGGGGCAAAGGTTTAAAAGTAATATGAGGAAGTATTACTTTACTGAGAGAGTAGTGGACGCATGGAATAGCCTTCCTGCAGAAGTGGTAGCTGCAAATACAGTGAAGGAGTTTAAGCATGCATGGGATAGGCATAAGGCCATCCTTCATATAAGATAGGGCCTGGGGCTATTCATAGTATTCAGTATATTGGGCAGACTAGATGGGCCAAATGGTTCTTATCTGCCGACACATTCTATGTTAGGCTGAGTATGAACTCAGCCTAACAGGTAAATGTTTGTGCGAGAAATAATGTACTTAACTGTGCAGTGGCCAAAATTCTGCTATAGAGTAAAAGAGCGGCCTTATTTTACACTGTCTGCTGTTTCCACATAGATTACTAGTAAACCTGTTAGCCATTGATTCTACTAAATTGGGAAAGAGCGGTCTCATTTCACTGCTTCTGGGGTGTCCACATTGATTGATAGATAAGGTATTGTATTACCTACTCATTGTGCTATAAAGTGAAAGAGCTGTCTAATTTTACACCATCTGCTTTTTCCACCTAGTTTGCTAGCGAACATGTTCTAATAACTACTAATACAAGTAGTGGCGACATGATAGAGCGGAGAGGGTGTCAGTAGTAAGTTTGTGTTGACGTCACTGTTTATTTTTCCCATCCTCTGATCCGACAGAAGAACAACCCAAAAAAAACGATCCTGTGTTTTGAGTATGCACTTTCACACGGTCAATATTTGGTCAGTAATTGATCAATATTGGTAAGGCTAAAAAAACAGGAGTGGGTCCAAAACAGAGATGACATGTGATGGGAATATTTGCATGTCTTTTGTGTTTTTGACCAACTTCTGCTTTTGGCTTCTAAATCATGATCAAATCATGATGCAAAATACTGACTGTGTGATATAGGCCTAATGCTCAATATACATGAGTTTTGGCCATTTACGTCTGACATTGGTTTACCTCAGATAGAAAAGAACAATGTCTAATATACAGGTGCTTTGATTTTAAATTTTATGATGCCAAGATATACATTGTAGAGAGTGTTGCAGATTGTACAGGAATATGCAGTTCTATTGCTGTTTTTCTCTTTTATAAGTCAATTATTCAATTTACACTGCCTTAAAAAAGTATTCATACCCCTTGAACTTGTCCACATTTTTTCACGCTACATCTACAAACTTAAATATATTTTATTGGGAATTTATGTGATAGACCAGCACAAAGTAGCAAATATGTGTGATGTGAAAAGAAAACGATACAAAGCTTTTAAAATTGTTTATAAATACAGTAAAAATCTGGAAAGTGTGGCATTCATTTGTATTCAGCCCCCTGAACCAATACTTTGTAATGCACCACCTTTTGCGGAAATTACAGCTACGGGTCTTTTGGGGTATGTTTATATCAGCTTTGCATATGTAGAGTGGAATTTTTGCCCATTCTTCTTTACAAAATAGCTCAAGCTCAGTCAGATTGGATTGAGAGTGTCTGTGAACAGCAATTATCAAGTCTTCCCACAGATTCTCAATGGAATTTAGGTCTGGAATGTGACTGGGCCACTAACATATGAATCTGCTTTGATCTAAACCAGGGATGGGCAAATAGCGGCTCTCCAGCTATTGTAAAACTACAATTCCAACCATGCCCTACTGTAGGCTGATAGTTGAAAGCAGTCTTTGCATGCTGGGAGTTTTAGTTTTGCAACAGCTGGAGAGCAGCAGTTTGCCCATCCCTGATCTAAACCATTCTATTGTAGCTCTGGCTGAATGTTTAGGGTGTTTGTCCTGCTGGAAGGTGAACCTCCTCCCAGTCTAAAGTCTTTTGCAGCCTCTACCTGGTTTTCCTCCAGGACTGCCCAATATTTTGTGCAATCCATCTTCCCATCAACTCTGACCAGCTTCCCTGTCCCTGCTGAAGAAAAGCCTCCCCACAGCATAATGCTGCCATAACCATGTTTCACGGTGTGGACAATGTGTTCCAGATGATGTGCAGTGTTAGTTTTCCGCTACACGTAGGCCAAAAAGTTCAACATCTGACCAGAGCACCTTCTTCCTCATGCTGTGTCCCATATGTCGCTTATGGAAAACTGCAAAAGGGACTTTTTATGGCATGCTTTCAAAAATAGTTTTCTTTGTGCCACTACATATTTGTGGACTACACGACTAATAGTTATCCTGTGGACAGAGTCTCCCACCCTAGCTATGGATTTCTACAGCTCCTCCAGAGTGACCGTGGGCCTTTTTGCAACTTCTCTAATTAGTGCTTTCCTTGACTGGGCTGTCAGTTTAGGTGGATAACAATGTCTTGGCGGATTTTCAGTTGTGCCTTACTCCTTCCATTTTCAAATGATAGATTGAACAGTGGTCTATGAGATGTTCAGGGCTTGGTTATTTTTTATAACCTAATCCTGCTTTACACTTCTGCACAACTTTATCTTTGACCTGTTTGGTGTGTTCCTTGGTTTTAATGATGCTGTTTGATCAGTAATGTTCTTTAAGAAACCTCTGAGGCCTTCACAGAACAGCTGTAGCTATACTTGGAATAAATGACACACAGGTGAACTTGATTTACTAAATAGGTGAATTCTAAAGGCAATTGGTCACACTGGGTTTTATTTAGGGGTATCAGAGTACAGGGGACGGAATACAAATGTGCAACACATTTTTAATATTTTTATTTATTGGAAGTTTTGAAAACCATGTATCATTTTCTTTTCACTTTACACATACTTGCTACTTTGTGTTGATCTATCACATAAAATCCCAATAATATAAATTTAAGTTTATTGGATGTAACGTGAAAAAAATGTGGAAAAGTTCAAGGGGCATGAATGAATATTTTATCAAGGCACTGTAGATACTTAAGATTACTGGGAAGGTTAGAATTAGAGTTTTGTAAAATTCAATTTGTCTGCTTCTCTGAATGTTACAAAAAAGTTCGCTCCATGATTAATTATTTTGTCATAAAGCGCATTTCTTTGTAATTAGTGGGTGCAATGACAGGGAGCGGTGATTGCACCCCCTCCATTATTGAACCTCTTAGACACCGCATTCATACATAATCGTGGCATTTGATATACATAAAAGTGTGTCAAATAAAAAAATTAAAAAAAATAAACTTTAAAATTGCTCTTGACAGGCCAGATGCCTTGCATGAAGGTCTGTTGCAAAATCTTGCGCAGATCAAGAAGACGCCATTGCAGAGGCCAGCGTGGTGATGTTATACGCCACCGTTCATGGGATTTTGGCTGTGATTAGAGTTAAGCGAATCAAAGCTGACAAAGTGGAATTCGATCCGAATTTCAGGAAAAATTTGATTTGCACCGAAGCCGAATTTCCTCACGCTTCGTGGTCACGAATAGCATTTTTTCCTAAAATGGCTGCTGCACATGTGAGGACATAGAGCAAGGAACTCTGGGAAGGTGGGATCACCCATAATGCCATGCATGCAACCAATCAGCAGCCAGCCAGCCTTGTGATGTCACAGCCCTATAAATAGCCTCAGCCATCTTGGATTCTGCCATTTACCAGTGTACTTAGTGCAGGGAAAGACGTCAACAGGTGCTTGGGACAGTGTTAGAAAAAACTTCATTGTGCTAAAAAAAAAAACTATTTACAGGTGCAGGGAATGATTATTCAAGGTGTAGGGAAAGGATAGGGAGGAATGATTCCAAAACCTTTAATGTTGAACTGGTTCAGTAAGAGAGATTACAGCCTGGGTAATTGGAACAATCTTATTACACCTTGCTGCACTGACTGGGGACCCAAATTGCCATTATACTGCTCTGTAATTCCAGCAACCTGTTCTTGTTATTAGGGAGCAAGTGTTGTTTGATACAGCCATTGTTTAGTACAAGTAAATATTTATATGTCCTATTTGCCCTTGTGCGGTGCAGTTATATGTTCTAAAGCATTTTTTGGCTTGCATTAGTGGGAAAAAAGGGCTTATTAGCAGTTGTGGGTGAAGTGCGAAAATTAAAGCCCTTTTTGCTGTGTATTAGCGGCGAAAGAAAAATATATTTGTGATAAAGCAATGCAGTTATATGTTCTAAAGCCCTTTGTGGCGTGTATTAGTGGCAAAAGTAAAATATATTTGCGTTCAGCGGTGCAGTTATATGCTAAAACACCCTTTTTGTTGTGTAATAGTGACAAAATAAAAATAAAAACGGTAAGTACAGTGGTGCAATTATATGTTCTAAAGCCTTTTGTGGTGTGTATAAGTGGAAAAAGTAAAATATATTTGCCGTTCAGTGGTGCAGTTATATGTTCTAAAGCCTTTTGTGATGTGTATTAGTGGCAAAATAAAAAATATTTGCCATTCAGCGGTGCAGTTATATGTTATAAAGCCCTTTTTGTCCTGTATTAGTGGCAAAAGACCTTGGAAATGAGCCCGAGTTCTGGAAATGATTTTTTACAGTATAAATCAATTTCTGAAGTTATTATGCGAAGTCTCGCGAGACTTCACAAAGTAATAACTTTGGCTCATCGGAGCCAATACATTCTAATTTTAAAACAAAGTTTTATGTGAATCGACTTTAGGAGGTTTGATCCGAAGTCGATTCGCTCATCCCTACTTATTACGTCGATTAGCCATTCATTGGTTAAATTTTTTTGTTAAACAGCCTTTATGGGGAAAATAGATGGGTGATTGTTAACTTTCTTCTGTATGAACCTTATCACGTCGATTAGCCATTCATTGGTGAAATATTTTAGCAAAATGGCCATTATGGGAAAACTAGATGGATGATTGTTGACTTTCTTCTGTATGAACCTTATCACGTCGATTAGTCATTTATTGGTAAAATATTTTTGTAAAACAGCATTTATAGGAAAAATAGATGGGTGATTGTCTTATTTCCAAAATGGGGTCACTTGTGGGGTATTTATATTGCCCTGGCATTTTAGGGACCCTAAAGCGTGAGAAGAAGTCTGGAATCCAAATGCCTAAAAATGCCCTCCTAAAAGGTACTCATTGGAATTTGGGCCCCTTTGCACATCTTGGCTGCAAAAAAGTGTCACACATGTGGTATCGCCGTACTGAGGAGAAGTAGGGCAATGTGTATTGGGGTGTATTTTTACATATACCCATGCTGGGTGAGAGAAATATCTCTGTAAATTGACAAGTGTATAAAAAAAAAATTAAAAGTTGTCATTTACAGAGATATTTCTCACACACAGTATGGGTATATGTAAAATTACACCCCAAAACACATTGCCCTACTTCAACTGAGTACGGTGATACCACATAAGTAACACTTTTTTGCAGCCAAGATGTGCAAAGGGGCCCGAATTCCAATAAGTACCTTTAGGATTTCACAGGGCATTTTTACGCATTTGGATTCCAGACTTCTTCTCACGCTTTAGGGGCCCCTAAAATGCCAGGGCAGTATAAATACCCCACAAGTGAACCCATTTTAGAAAGAAGACACCCCACGGTATTCCGTGAGGGGTATGGTGAGTTCATGTAAAATTGATGTTTTCCAGGCAGAAAGTGTACTAAAACATTGCGGCTTGAACCCTAGTTGGCGGAGCAGTCACGCAAGTCATCCGGCATGCAGAGATGAAATAAAGCAGAGTGGGGACCATTTTTAGCCCAAGGCATATCATCAGGCCTTTTTTAGTCAAATGCATCCCCCACTGTCAGTCCCTTCGGGATCCACGCCTCATTCACCTTAATAAAGGTGACGTAATCTAGACTTTTTTGACCTAGGCGATTTCTCTTCTCAGTGACAACACCTCCTGCTGCGCTGAAGGTCCTTTCTGACAGGACACTTGAAGCAGGGCAGGCCAGAAGTTCTATCGCAAATTGGGATAGCTCAGGCCACAGGTCAAGACTGCACACCCAGTAGTCAAGGGGTTCATCGCTCCTCAGAGTGTCAATATCTGCAGATAAGGCGAGGTAGCCTGCTACCTGTCGGTCGAGTTGTTCTCTGAGGGTGGACCCCGAAGGGCTGTGGCAATGCGTAGGACTTAAAAAGCTCCGCATGTCCTCCATCAACAACACGCCTGTAAAGCGTCCTGTCTTTGCCGGCGTGGCCGTGGTAGGAGGAGGACTACATTCACCTCTTTCCCTGTTAGATTCCCGTTGTGCTGTGACATCATCCTTATACGCTGTGTAAAGCATACTTTTTAACTTGTTTTGGAACTGCTGCATCCTTTCCTACTTCCGGTAATTTGGTAACATTTCAGCCACTTTCTGCTTATACCGGGGGTCTAGTAGCATGGCCACCCAGTACAGGTCATTCTCCTTCAGCCTTTTTATACGAGGGTCCCTCAACAGGCATGACAGCATGAAAGACCCAATTTGCACAAGGTTGGATGCCGAGCTACTCATATCCCATTCCTCGTCCTCACTGATCTCATTGAAGGTCTGTTCTTCACTCCAGCCACGTACAACACCACGGGTCCCAGATAGGTGACAACGAGCACCCTGGGATGCCTGCTGTTGTTGGTATTCCTCCTCCTCAAAGCCACATTCCTCCTCTGACTCCTCTTCCAGCTTTGCCGCAGGTCCAGCAAGCGATGATGATAAGGCTGTTTCTGGTGGTGATGGTGACCACAACTCTTCCTCTTCATGCTCATCTACGGCCTGATCTAGCACTCTTCGCAGGGCACGCTCCAGGAAGAAAACAAATGGGATGAGGTCGCTGATGGTGCCTTCGGTGCGACTGACTAGGTTTGTCACCTCCTCAAAAGGACGCATGATCCTACAGGCATTGCGCATGAGCGTCCAGTAAAGTGGCAAAAAAATACCGAGCTCCGCAGAGGCTGTCCTAGACAGCTTTTTCTTGTTGGAGCAGAAGGTCGAAATGGAGTGTTGAATTCCAACTTGTCGGGCTGTCGCAAATCAAACGCCTCACTGGCATGTTGTTTTGCGCTGAATATCGGAAAAGTGCGCCATGGCAGTGTAGGAACGCCTGAAATGGCCAAACAACTTCCTGGCCTGCTTGAGGACGTCCTGTAAGTCTGGGTACATATACACAAAGTGTTGTACGATCAGATTCAACACATGTGCCGCCAACAAATTGCTTCCATTGTCACACACCACTTTGCCGATCTCCAGTTGGTGCGGGGTCAGCCACTCATCAACCTGTGCGTTCAGGGCGGACAGGAGTGCTGGTCCGGTGTGACTCTCTGCTTTCAGGCAAGTCAACCCCAAGACGGCGTGACACTGTCGTATCCGGTAAGTGGAATAGCCCTGCTGGGGGGGGGTGCAGTTGATGTGGAGCAAGACGCAGCAGCAGAAGAGGACTCAGCCGAGGAGGTTAGCGAAAAGGATGGAGTAGGAGGAGTAGAGGAGGTGGCAGAAGCCTGCCTGCAAGTCGTGGTGGTGTCACCAACTCCGCTGCAGAGCCACGCATTCCATGCTTGGCAGCCGTCAGCAGGTTTACCCAATGCGCAGTGTACGTGATATACCTGCCCTGACCGTGCCTTGCAGACCAGGTATCAGTGGTCAGGTGGACCCTTGCCCCAACACTGTGTGCCAGACATGAAATGACTTCCTTTTACACAATAGAGTACAGGTTGGGGATTGCCTTTTGTGAAAAATTTTTTGGCCGGGTACCTTTCACTGCGGTGTTCCAATAGCTACAAATTTTTTGAAGGCCTCAGACTCCACCAGCTTGTATGGTAAAAGCTGGCGGGCTAAGAGTTCCGACAAGCCAGCTGTCAGACACCGGGCAAGGGGATGACTCTGTGACATTGGCTTCTTACGCTCAAACATTTCCTTGACAGACACCTGACTGTGGGCAGATGAGCAGGAACTGCTGAAGGTGAAAGGCGGAGTGGCAGGTGGTTGAGAGGGGGCAAGGAGAACAGCAGTGGTTAACGTGGCTGAAGATGCTGAACCAGGAGGAGCATGGTGGCTTTGAGTTTGTGTGCTGCTTGTACTCATGTGTTGATCTCATAGGCGTTTGTGATGTGAGATCATGTGCCTTCGCAAAGCAGTTGTAGTTAGGTGGGTGTTGGACTTCCCATGACTCAGTTTCTTTTGGCACAGGTTCCAAATGGCATCGCTGTTATCAGAGGCAGACACACATAAAAAAATGCCACACTGCTGAGCTTTGCAATGACGGAATTCTGGTGGTGGCACAAGCATGCGTTGATTGGCGTGCTGTCTGGTTGACCCCGGTTGCCGATACATGCTGTCTGACTGTGCCACCAGCTCCCTGCGACGACCTCCCCCTGCTTCCAACTTGTCTCCTCCTCCTCTCTGTCTTCCCAGCTGAACTTTCCCCCTTTTCTTCTTCTCTTCGAGCGGGCACCTATGTGACATCCACGGACACATCGTCATCATCAACCGCTTCACTTGTATCTGACAATTCAGCAAAGGAAGCGGCAGCGGGTACAACATCATCATCATCACACCGTACATCTATGTGTGTAATGCTGCCTGACTGACACATATCCCTGTTACCTACATCCTCTGGCAATAATGGTTGCGCATCACTCATTTCTTCCAACTGATGTGTAAATAAATCCTCTGACAGATCAAATGAAGCGGCTGTGGTGCTAGTGTTGGTGGTGACAGCGGGCGGGCGAGTGGTAACTTGAGAGGTGCCCGAAGCTGAGCTGGAGGAGGATGGTGTGTCAAGGTTTCCTAGCAGAAGCTGTAGAAGATTGGGTGTCCTGTGTAAGCCAGTCAACTATGTCCTCAGAATTTTTCGAGTTCAGGGTATGTGGCCTCTGAACACTGGGCATTATTCTAGGACCAAAGGAAATCACAGCACCACGACGTCCCCTGCGGGGTGGCCTGCCTCTGCCTGTCATTTTTTTTTTATTAGTGGTACTATGCATGCAAGGTACTGTGCCACCCGATATGAGTGGTGGGCACTGGCAGTGGGCACACTACAGTCAGTGGAAGTGGGCCTGACACACACTGGCAGGCAACTAACCTTAGATTAAAGGGTAAAAAGAAATGCCTTATTTATCGGCATGGTACCATATAAAGCAAGATAAAACAATATGACCCATTATTCTGGACACTCCTCAGACCACTTTCACTAAAGCCCCAAATCTAGGCCTCAAAATTGCCCCCACAGTCAAGCAAATAATCGACAGTACACCAAACATTCAAGAGTGGGCAGACATCACAGGCTTTTATAGGTGTGGCAAATGTAATAACTGCCAAACAACATCATTCCACAAAAGAACCCTCTGTGTCACATCTAAAACAAACAAACACACACAAACAAGAAATTAAATAATTTTTAACATGCAGCTCCACCGGAGTTATATACGCCCTTGAATGTCCATGTCAAAAGCTTTACATTGGATGCACCAAAAGAACATTTAAAAAACGGGTGTCAGAACACATCGCCAATATAAAAAAAGGATACGAAAAACACACAGTATCAAACCACTTTAAATAGTGTTGAACGAACAGTTCGAGCATCGTTCGGGTTCGTACCGAATTTTGGGTGTCCGGGACACGGACCCGAACCCGGACATTTTCAAAAAAGTTCGGGTTCGGGTCCGTTGTTCAGCGATTTCTTCACGCTTTCTGAAGGGCTGCACAGCAGCCAATCAGCTAGCGTTTTACTTCTTGCTCTAAGAGCCATCACAGCTGTGATTGGCCAAGTGCAGCATGTGACCCAGCCTCTATTTAAGCTGGAGTCACGTAGCGCCGCACACCACACTGCTCTGATTAGTGTAGGGAGAGGACGCAGCTTCTGTGAGGGCGAGATTAGACAGGGAAAAGTCAGCAACAGCACCTAATGAATGAATCGATCTACAGCTGTGAATGATTGAACTTCTGCTAGTTACTTGCTCACTGGTTTTTAGGCTGCACAGAGCGTTTTTCTGTCACTTATTTTCTGGGTTGATCGGCGGCCATTTTGTGACTTGTGGTGCACCAGAAGAATCTGCCACCAAGTCCATCAATCCATCAATACTAGTTTTTTTTTGCTATATCCTACATCAGGGGCTTGGCTGTGCTAATTGTCACCCCTAGAAACTCAGGATAGCAATTTCTATATTTTATTAAGGGGTTAAATACAATTGCCCAAATACCAATCCCCTAAATCTGGTGTTACAGCTGTGGCTAGCCAAGTATAATACTGTCTGCTGTCTGGCAAAGGATAGATAATTTTCTGTGGTGAAATTCAATTGCCAAAATAGCAATACCATAAATCAGTGGTTTCAGCTGTGGCTGGCAAAATAAAATAGTGTCCACCAAAACATATATTTTGCTCTGGGGTGAAATGAATCTGGCAAAATAGCAATACCCTGAATCTGGTGTCCCAGCTGTTGCAGGCCAGATTTCATAGTGTCTGCCAAAACATATATTTTGTTCTGGGGTGAAATTAATCTGCCAAAATAGCAATACCCTGAATCTGGTGTCCCAGCTGTTGCAGGCCAGGATTCATAGTGTCTTGCAAAACATATATTTTGTTCTGGGGTGACATTCAATTGCCAAAATAGCAATACCCTGAATCTGGTGTCCCAGCTGTTGCAGGTCACGTTTCATATTGTCCGTCAAAACATATATTTTGTTCTGGGGTGACATTCAATTGCCAAAATAGCAATACCCTGAATCTGGTGTCCCAGCTGTTGCAGGCCGGGATTCATAGTGTCCGCAAAAACATATATTTTGTTCTGGCCTGGGGTGAAATTCAATTGCCAAAATAGCAATACCATGAATCAGTGCTTTCAGCTGTGGCTGGCAAAATAGAATAGTGTCCGCCAAAACATATATTTTGTTCTGGGGTGACATTCAATTGCCAAAATAGCAATACCCTGAATCTGTTGTCCCAGCTGTTGCAGGCCAAGTGTAAATCTGTCCATAAAAGGATACCTTTCATCTAGGGCCTAAATACTAGCCCTAAAAGAGATATTCCCCTAAATCACTGGTTACTGCTGTGCCTGGATTAGTGTAATACGCTACATGAACAAATAGGCAGATAGTGTTAGGTGCGTGTAAAAAAAGCCTGAATTTGAAATCAATACATTGGGCCAAATATTTTTTTCCTTATTGTGGTCTTGGTGAACGGTAACAATGAGGAAAACATCTAGTAAGGGATGCGGACGCAGTCGTGGTGGTGTTAGTGTACCTCTGGTGCTGGGAGAGGACGTGGCCATTCTGCCATAGCCACACGTCCTAGTGAACCAACTACCTCAGGTTCCAGTACCCGCCAGAATTTACAGCGATATTTGGTGGGGCCCAATGCCGTTCTAAGGATGGTAAGGCCTGAGCAGGTACAGGTGCTAGTCAATTGGGTGGCCGACAGTGGATCCAGCATGTTCACAACATTATCTCCCACCCAGTCTTCTGCAGAAAGCGCACAGGTGGCACCTAAAAAACCAAGCCCATCAGTCTGTCACATCACCCCCATGCATATCAGGGAAACTGTCAGAGCCTCAAGTTATGCAGCAGTCTCTTATGCTGTTTGAAGACTCTGCTGGCAGGGTTTCCCAAGGAAATCCACCTAGCCCTTCCCCAGTGGTGGAAGACATAGAATGCACTGATGCACAACCACTGATGTTTCCTGATGATGAGGACATGGGAATACCACCTGATCGGAGTCCGCATGTCTCTGATGATGACGAAACACAGGTGCCAACTGCTGCGTCTTTCTGCAGTGTGTAGACCGAACAGGAGGTCAGGGAGGAAGACTGTGTGGAAGACGATGCAGGGGACGATGAGGTCCTAGACCCCACATGGAATGAAGGTCGTGCCACTGACTTTCATAGTTCAGAGGAAGAGGCAGTGGTGAGACCGAGCCAACAGCGTAGCAAAAGAGGGAGCAGGGGGCAAAAGCAGACCAGCCACCACCAAGAGAGTTCGCCTGCTACTGGCCACCGCCACCAGGGACTGAGCACCCCAAAGGCAGCTTCAAGGAGTTCCCTGGCATGGCACTTCTTTAAACAATGTGCTGACGACAAGACCCGAGTGGTTTGCACGCTGTGCCATCAGATCCTGAAGCGAGGCATTAACGTTCTGAACCTTAACACAACCTGCACGAGCAGGCATCTACATGCAAAACATGAACTGCAGTGGAGTAAACACCTTAAAAGCAAGGAACTCACTCTGGCTCCCCCTGCTCCCTCTTCTGCTGCTGCCTCGGCCTCTTCCTCTGCCTCGGGAGGAATGTTGGCACCTGCCGCCCACCAAACAGAGGATGTGCCACCGACAACACCACCTGCGTCACCCCATCATGTCACACGGCAGCGTTCAGCTCTCCATCTCAAAAACCTTGGAGAGAAAGCGTAAATTCCCACCTAGCCACCCTCGAGCCCTGGGCCTGAATGCCAGCATTTCTAAACTACTGGCCTTTGAAATGCTGTCATTCAGGCTGGTGGACACAGACAGCTTCAAACAGCTGATGTCCATGGCTGTCACACAGTATGTTGTTACCAGCCACCACTACTTCTCCAAGACAGCTGTGCCTTCCCTGCACAACCAAGTATCCGATAAAATCAAGTGTGCACTGCGCAACGCCATCTGTGGCAAGGTCCACCTAACCACAGATACGTGGACCAAAAAGCAAGGCCAGGGACGCTATATCTCCCTATCTGCACACTGGGTAAATGTAGGAACTTCGGCCTTCCCGCTCACCGCCTCATATGCGACGTGCCCACCAGGTGGAACTCTACCTTGCACATGCTGGAGAGACTGTGCGAGCAGCAGCAGGCCATAGTGAAGTTTCAGCAGCAGCACGCACACGTCAGTCACACTGCGGAACAGCACCACTTCACCACCAATGATTGGGCCTCCATGCGAGACCTGTGTGCCCTGTTGCGCTGTTTCGAGTACTCCACCAACATGTCCAGTGGCGATGACACCGTTATCACCGTTACAATACCACTTCTATGTCTCCTTGAGAAAACGCTTAGGGCGATGATGGAAGAGGAGGTGGCCCAGGAGGAGGAGGAGGAGGATGAGGGGTCATTTTTAGCACTTTCAGGCCAGTCTGTTAGAAGTGGCTCAGAGGGAGGTTTTTTGCAACAGCAGAGGCCAGGTACAAATGTGGCCAGCCAGGGCCCACTACTGGAGGATGAGGAGGATGAGGAGGAGGTGGATGAGGATGAAGCAGGTTCACAGCGGGGTGGCACCCGACACAGCTCAGGCCCATCACTGGTGCGTGGCTGGGGGGATACGGAGGACGATGACGATACGCCTCCCACAGAGGAAAGCTTGTCCTTACCTCTGGGGAGCCTGGCACACATGAGCGACTACATGCTGCAGTGCCTGCGCAACAACAGCAGAGTTGCGCACATTTTAACCTGTGCGGACTACTGGGTTGCCACCCTGCTGGATCCCCGGTACAAAGACAATGTGCCCACCTTACTTCCTGCACTGAAGCGGGATAGGAAGATGCGCGAGTACAAGCGCACGCTGGTAGAGGCGCTCCTGAGAGCATTCCCAAATGTCACAGGGGAACAGGTGGAAGCCCAAGACGAAGGCAGAGGAAGGAGCAAGAGGTCGCCAACGCAGCAGTGTCACGGCCAGCTCCTCTGAGGGCAGGGTTAGCATGGCAGAAATGTGGAAAAGTTTTGTCTCCACGTCACAGCTTACTGCACCACCATCTGATACGGAACGTGTTAGCAGGAGGCAGCATTTCACTAACATGGTTGAACAGTACGTCTGCACACCCCTCCACGTACTGACTGATGGTTCGGCCCCATTCAACTTCTGGGTCTCCAAATTGTCCACGTGGCCAGAGTTAGCAATTTATGCCTTGGAGGTGCTGGCCTGCCCGGCGGCCAGCGTTTTTTCTGAACGTGTATTCAGCACCGCAGGGGGCGTCATTACTGACAAACGCAGCCGTCTGTCCCAACGTGGACAAGCTGACGTTCATAAAAGTGAACCAGGCATGGATCCCACAGGACCTGTGCCTCCCTTGTGCAGAATAGACATTTATAACTGCCTCCCCCTCAACCATGTATTCTTGTACTCCGGGGCACTTCTTTATTGAATCCTCATTTTTTTTAACTTTACCATGATCTTGCGGTGCAACCCAAAGTTTAATGAACCTCTCCTCTGTCTGGGTGCTGGGGCCGAAATAACTGAAAGTGTTCTTCTCCAGTGGTGGGTGAAATGACGCATGACTCCTTGCTGTGGGACCTCTCTCCTCTGTCTGGGTGCTGGGCCCTAAATAACTGAAAGTGGCCTTCTCCAGTGGTGGGTGAAATGACGCATGACTCCTTGCTGTGGGACCTCTCTCCTCTGTCTGGGTGCTGGGACCAAAATAACTGAAAGTGGCTTTCTCCAGTGGTGGGTGAAATGACGCATGATTCCTTGCTGTGGGACCTCTCTCCTCTGTCTGGGTGCTGGGCCCTAAATAACTGAAAGTGGCCTTCTCCAGTGGTGGGTGATATGACGCCTTATTCCTTGCTGTGGGACCTCTCTCCAATTGATATTAGTTAATTTTTATTTATTTTATTTTATTTTAATTCATTTCCCTATCCACGTTTGTTTGCAGGGCATTTACCTACATTTTGCTGCCTTTTGCAGCCCTCTAGCCCTTTCCTGGACTATTTTACAGCCTTTTTAGTGCCTTTTAGGTCCCCATTGACGTCAATAGGGTTTGAGTTCGGGATATAGTTCAGGTCGATTTCGGATCCCGAACCCGAACATTTTCGGGAAGTTCGGAACCCGAACTTCCAGGTGTTCGCTCATTTCTAGTTGATACCTTAAAACGACAAGTTATTGTTTTTAAACTTTAGATAAGAGACAAATTCAAGTGATGTGTGACCCTTATGTCTGACTCCTCTCCTCTGACTAGTCAGCGTCAGCGTCTCAATGACTTGGAGTTCATTGTACTTTTAATATGCTCAATCACATAGATGAAGAAAATCCTTCAGGTTGCTGTCTGAACCTATAGTTCAGTGGTTTAGACAGTTCCCTCCCATGCCATGCTCTCGTGTTCAAAACCCCCATCAGTCTTTAACAAAAATTTACATTTTATTGAGTCTTCGGAATCACATAGCTGGAGAAAATCACTGCCTAGCACTAGGTAGATCTGTAGTTTTCTGGTGGGTTGGAAAAAAGGAGCTTGGAATTTTGTGTTACAGAGTACTGTAAGTAGTCCTTTTTTATTTTACGAAAGAGTACATGGGCAGCACTATAGTAAGGGGGGCACTAGTTTACTGTATCTTGTTTATGAAGTCACACAGGGGTCGGTGTTATCGCAGTTACTCTTTGCAGTCTACATGCTCCCAGTGGGCAAAATTGTCCAGAACTATGGCCTAGGTTACCATTGTTATGCAGACGACACATAACTGTATCTGTCCTTCAAGCCTGGCACTCAAGACCCATCAGCATCCATCAATGCCTGTCTAGTGGAATTACAAAACTGGATGAAGACCAGCTGGCTGAGGCTGAACTCTGACAAAACAGAGCTGTTTGTAGTAGACAGTCCACTCATGATGGTTAAAGTCCAAAAGTCCTCACACTTCAAACTAGCAATTGGGGGAGATACCGAGCAGTATAAAGACTCTATGCGAAACCTGGGGGTGATCCTGGATGGAAAGCTAACACTCAGACAACAGGCATCAGCTGTCGTCAAATCCTCTTTCTTCCATCTGAGAAATATACCGAGAATTAAACACCTTATCCCAGTGGAAGACCTGGCTGCCTACACTAATTCATGCATTTGTATTCTCCCGCCTGGACTACTGCAATGCCCTATTCATCGGATCCCCGGATAAAGTTCTGCGCCCCTTACAACTAGTACAGAATACAACAGCCAGACTCCTAGCCAAGTCCCCAGGTGGCTCACACATCTCCCCAGTACTGCAAACTCTTCACTGGTTGCCAGTAAAATGGAGAATCCATTTTAAGATCTGCCTGATGACATTCAAGGCACTAAACCACAGGGGACCCAAGTACATAGCTGATCTATTGGAGCAATATGCCCCTCCACGGCCCCTTCACTCCGCCAATAAGATGAATTTGGTTATTCCCAGGATCCACTTAAAATCATTTGGTGCACGGGCATTTTCCTATGCAGCCCCTACTCTGTGGAACTCACTCCCACAAACAGTGGGAGAGGCCCCTTCTGTGGAAAGCTTTAAGATAAGGCTAAAAACCCACCTCTTTTCCCGAGCCTTTGAGACTGCAGAACGCTTTGAGTCCCCAGGGAGAAAAGCGCTATAAAAATTATTATTATTATTATTATTATTATTATTATCTATTTCCAGGTGACTGAAGGCTATTTTGTTTTCTGTTGTCTTGAAAGAGTTACTGTACAATACAATAATGTATTCTTATTTCTTAGGAGGGGTCTAATTATCAGATCTGTAAATCACTTTATTGAAATTATTTCTCGGCATCCACCCAAACATAGGCTGCAAAGATATGACCACTAGGGGTCTCACTAGTCCACTGTGGTTAGGCATGGTCCAGCTCTCCCAGCAAATACAAGCAGGAGGAAGTGTGGGATTGTTCTGGAGTAGCTGATACTGTAGGAGACTTGCCAGATTCACTGCCTCTTCACAGATCTGCAAACCAACTTATCTTTCGGTAAGTGTGCTCTCCCTCCGCTATCTTACATGGCTTGATTCACCTCTCTCAAGTGTGTATGCAGTTCCATATTAGCAAAAATCACTGTTTGTCTGGTAGTTTTGAAAACTGTCATGCTGTTTTTACTATATAGCTTTCTCAAATTTGTTGTGCAGTTGCAATAATAGGCATTTTAGGCATCATATAAGCCACTTTTTTACCAAATAGGAGATACAGCATGCCTACCTACTGTCCCTCTTTTCGACCAAAGTCCCTCTATCACTTTTTGCAATGTAAAAAAGTTGTCCGAGTTCAGCTCTGAGCCCCTGTATTCGCTCATATAGCCTGTATAAATGGATCAGAGCTCCCGCTTGCCCTGCACTGGCGCAGGACAAGGGCTTTTTCTTTACTACTGGTGACGTACTAGCAGTGAGCCCAGTGATGTCACTTTTACAAATGGGCGATCTAAAGCGCATTCCTAGGCTGTTTTAGAGCCTAGGGCAGTACTGTAGACCGATTATTTGTGCCATTGACGTCACCGGGCTCACTGCTAGGCATAAGTCTCTAAATAGCATACTCAGGTGAAGCCCTTTAAGACCTGTGTGTAAAATGGCAGTAAATATCCCTTATGGTTTTTAGATTTTTGTTGTAGTTGTGAAGCAGCATTGATGTGATATGAAGCAACACCCTAAGGGTAAATGCATCAGGTTTTTATGCGGAAAATCTGCACCGTAGGTTATGTACATTGTATTCTATGAGAATTTGAATTTCTCATGTACACAATGATGATTTTTTTCTGTGCGGATTTTGGCCTGCGGTGTGGCTTTTAAAATCCTCAGCATGTCAATTTATTTTATTTTTCCTGACTGGATTTTCTTCATTCACTTCAAAGGGGAGAGTAAAATCTGAATCAAATTGATGCGGATTGACAGCATGGAATTCCCTGAGAACATCTGCAGATTTCAGTGCAGATTGTCTGCGATTCAGTGAACACGGAAACATATGGCGACATTCGCGCCCGCCATATTCTTTTACATTGTGAAGAACTTTGACCCATGATGACATATCTATCAGGTGGTACAGGACAGCCAATTGAAAAGTTTCGGCACATGGACATACACCATACCTTATAAATAGACCTAATCAGGCTGCAATTTTACATTCTGTCTTTTGTCAGTGTAGGTAGAGTTTGCTGTGTGGAGCAGGGACAGACTGTTAGGGACACAAATCGCTAGCTAATAGGTCCACAAAAGTCCTTTTAAGGACTGGTATAGGTGTACTATTGACAGATGTGCAGTACAGAGGGGTGTAATACACTTATAATATACTTTCTAACATAGAATGCATATTATAGTGGATTTGTATTGTGCAGCATTGTGACTGGTGAGCGGTTCTGCAGTGATACTACAACTACAAAGAGTGGCAAATGCAATTAGAAAAAATAATTATAACTGGTGTGATATACCAGTTGCCCGTCAAAATGAGATTTAAGCGGGGTGCTATATACCAATATAACTTCATAATAGTGTATTTGGGTACTGCAGCATTTGTTTGCTGTTTTGCTGCATTCCCTCTGCTACACACAGTGACAAACGGTACTGGAAAAAATTATTATAACTGGTGTGATATACCTGTCACCCCCCAAAACGACAGATTGAAGCAGGGTGTTATATACTAATATAACTTCATAATAGTGTATTTGGGTACTGCAGCATTTGTTTGCTGTTTTGCTGTGTTCCCTCTGCTACACACAGTGACAAATGTTACTGGAAAAAATTATTATAACTGGTGTGATATACCAGTCGCCCCCCAAAACAGATTGAAGCGGGGTGTTATATACCTTCTTCCACAAACACTGTGCTTCTCTAGAGACTTTTGTCACAGGGTCATTTAAAAAATGACAGGCCGAGGAAGAGGCAGGCCCTTCCGCAAGGGTAGTAGGGTCGGGCAGGAGCACCAGGCAGGAAGCCTTAGTGGGAAGTTGCAAAAGGTGCGTGCGATTACGTTAAAGGACGCACCAGACTTGGTTGAGTGGGTTACTCAGCCTTCCGCTTCTGCACCCTCCTCATCCTCTCTATCTGCACCCTCTTGACTCTCTGCTGTGTGCACCCCCAAAGACACCACCACCAACACCACCACCATCATATACCCTCCGCTTGAGTCACAGGAACTATTTTCCGATCCATTACAAGACATTTCCGATGCGCAGCCATTCTTGGCATCGGATCAGGAAGACGAGGTAGCAACGGCTGCCACTCAGCAGTCTGACGACAGTACCCATATCAGCCCAAGGAGGTTGGTCCCCGCTATTGCTGCCTACTCCGAGATCTTTAATGTTAGTGGTGGGGAAGGTGACGTCAATGATGACGTTTCTATGGACGTCATTTGGGTGCCCACAAGAGAGTATACCGGTCCTGCACTGCTTTCAGCTCTGAGGTCACAGGCCGATCAGTGGCTAACTCCGCTTAATTTGACAGTTGGTAAAGTGGTGTGCGACAATGGTGCCAAAACAGGGCAAGGAGGGCATTAATCAGAGAGGCGGCACAGAGACCTAAGGTAACCCTGGAGGAGCTGCAGAGTTCCATAGCAGAGACTGGAGTCTCTGTACATAGGATGACAATAAACTATACGCTCCATAGAGTTGGGCTTTATGGAAGAGTGGCCAGAAGAAAGCCATTTCTTTCAGCTAAAAACAAAAAGGCACATTGTAAGTTTGCGAAAAGACCTTTGGGAGACTCCCAAAATGTATGGAGGAAGGTGCTATGGTAAAATTTGTACTTTTCTACACTCAAAGTAAACACTATGTCTGGCACAAAGCCAACACATCACTGAAAGGGTTTTGCTTCTGTATGCACCCTGGCTTCTCATATGCAGGCACCTGGGGAGATCCTTTTAATCACACACACACAGGTGGTCTTAGAAAACAGCTCTAATTTTATCTTTTTCCTTTTTTTTAATTTTTTAAAATTAATTTTATAATAAGAATATAACATTTATCAATTCTTAGTAAACATGTGTGTCAAAGATACACGAGTGTCAGTTCCAATAGTACAGCAGTAGTAGCAATCAGTATACAAAGGAGCCATGAATCGTAATATTCAGTAATAGCAACAGTTTAGAGGAGGAGACATAGAAAGCCATCATAGTAAATAGTGGGCCAATAAAACCATGTCTGGCTAAGAGCCATCAAATTGAAGATGTAAAGCCAATACAGCTACAGCATACCGTCTTCTAGCGGTGAGGTGAAACTCCTGAAATCTATAACATAGTGTAGGAAGGAGAACACAGTGACGAGACAGCACAGACAGAAAACAGGAGGAGGGGAGGAAAGGGGGGGGGGGGGGAAATGACCAGTGAAGCTGTTCGGCATGCATCGTGATCATAATAGTCAGACGTCAGTAGCGTATTGTTGAAAGGTCTCCAGGGGGCCCACGTTAGACTGATAGTGTAATGTGTTTTGGATCCCCAACTAGATAGCTCCTCCAAACGATATAGTAAATCTACTTTATTGATCCATTGATTGAATGTGGGTGGGTATGGATCTTTCCATAAAGTAGGTATCAGTATACGGGCTGTCGCAAGTAGGTGCCTCAACAGTTTCACAGTGTGTCTGGAGAGTCTACCAGGGAAGAGCTGAAATAAGCAGATCTCCGGAGTAAGTGGCAGGTGCGTCTTAAGTAACGTATTGATCTGAGACATGATACGTGTCCAGTAGGGTATTATACGGGGGCACGTCCACCATAAGTGGTAGTAAGTTCCTAAATGCTGGTCACACCTCCAACAATTCGGGTTGTAGCCCGGATTATATTTGTGCAGTAAAGTAGGGGTCAGGTGCCATCTAGTCAGGATCTTATATCCACTCTCTTGCATCCTCACACACCGTGAGGTCCGTTTTGGGGTCGTGAGAAGCAATTTAATCTCTGCATCAGTAAACTTATGGAGATATCTGTCTCCCATGCTGTAATAAAAGAGTGTCTCAATTGTTCTGGTGGTGATGATAGTAGTTTGCTATATGTCGAGACTATTTTTTGGGAGGTTTAATTTGAGCCAGGGAAGTTTCAAAGTGTGTCATAGAGCGTTGAAGATCAGCATGTTTGAGGAGTAGCTTGAAGGAATGAGTGAATTTATTATATATCATAGGTGGTATCAGGGAGCATTTGAGGTATTCCGTCAAACTTTCCTTCGTGGGAATTATACCTGCGAGTAAGAGTGAGTCAATCTTCGAGTCATTAAGGCTAATGTCTTTGGGGATAGAGGAATTATAGTTGTAGTCAGTGGTTAGTATAAGGTCTCTAACCTGTATTAGAGGTGAAGGGTAGGGGGCACATCTCGATCGTACATTTTTATGATTCCAGATTTTGCAAGTTTCGTCTGTAAGAGCATTGAAAACCCTAGATTGGGGGGGCGTCTTGTCTGAAAAAACAAGTTGCCGAAGCGAGAATTGGAGGATATCTTCTTCTATAAAAACCCACAGTTTATACGGGGGCCTCCTCATCCAGTCAAGTATACGATTTAAATGTATTGCTTGTACAAACGATTGGGGGGCCGGCATATCAATTTTATCTTTTTCCTTACAGCTTTTTATACATACACACTGACATAAAGGAACAGGTGTGGTTCATATATACTATGTTGCTGAGTAGAAACAATTCCCTATATGGAGGCTAATGTAAATACATTCTCCCTCTAGAATGACGTTGTCCAACATCCTGTCATCCTACAGCTCATATAACTTATTCTATTTAACCCTTCAATCCCCTCTCAAATCATGAATATGACTTATCTTCTTTCTCTTATAGAGAGGTAAGTAACATATGATTGTCCAGGATCTGTGGGTTTTGGACACATTGCACAAAAAATCTGTATGAGGGAAGGGATACATTGGATACAACAATATATGATAATCAAGGAAGCAATTATAATTATAATACTGATAAAACACGTTACCTTAACCAACTCTAATCCGGCAGCCAGCTCAATAACCAGTCCCACCAGGAGGATAAATTAACATCCTTCTTGATATTATTAGCAATTTCATGTAACGTTTGAATATGGGACTGGATTGATCTAGAATGGTCAGATAAATTAAAGCAACATATTCCTTTAAAATCTTGACATCCTATATTATGTTTAAGTAACAGATAATCCACAGCAAATCTAGTTTCTAGCACTGCTCCTCTTAGGGACCTCCAATAACATTAGCAGGAATGTAATTGTAAGTTCTATTACCACAACACAAAAACCATCCCTTAGGGAGCATTATATTATAGCTAAAACTGGGAGTCACAATGGTCTTATTACAACTCATGGAATATATAATTCTTTTTAAAGGTGTCGTCAATTTAATCATATACACTATTCTTAGGTAATTCACTTTGTATGTCTTTACTATCACAATAAAAATAGTGTTGATCACGAATATTCGCGAATTTTAATCGCGAATATCGGCACTTCGAGAATTCGCGAATATTTAGAATATCGCCAAATATATTCGTAATCGCGAATATTAATTTTTTTAAATACCAGTTGATTTTTCGCAATCAAGAAAATAATGACTGGAGATCACGAATTCGCAAATTCTCGAATATTCACAACATTTTGCGAATTCGAATATTGCCCCTGCCGCTTATCACTAAATATAAAGTCATATCCTGGAAAAAGGTAAAACAGGTCTCTGCTGCAGTCACATTAATAGTAATTAATCTAATATTATCCCTGCTATTTCCTAATTTCTGATACTCCACACAGGAATCATACAAAGGAAGAAAGATTGTGTATTGTTAGCCATCTACCAGACTTCAAGGAGGGATTGATCGGGTGTAGGCACAGCAATAACATATGTTTGTATAAGATCCTATGGGCTCTGTAAGTCTTTCAGGCACAGTGAAATAACATTTAGGGCATTTGCCATCCTGACTATACTATTCTGTTCAGAATAAAAGGGGCCACAATCAAAGGGATCTTGTTCCTGAGCTCTTTTATGTACTGACTAATTATTTGGTGCACCGCAGAAGAAACTCATCTCCTCTGAGTAATAAATACATATAGTAATAAGCCAGACTGGCAAAGATTAATAATTATTAGCAGACAAACAAATCTCTAAGAATATTGTGGGGTCATCATCTTCAGCCTGTGGCAAGGCAGTTTTCAGGGAAACTTCTTCTGAGCTCTCCTCTTTGTTCAGGGATTTCACACCTGCTTCACCCTCTTTGTCTTTGTCCGTCACCCGAGAAGAAACTTCAGGGACCCTTTTTACTCTGCTAGTGTGAATCCAGATTGAAGCCTCTTCTGTGAGCATCACTGTTCTGGTGACTGCTACCACTCGGGTGGGTGGTCCAAACGGGAACTCAGTCTGTTTTCGTTTTTTTGCCAGGCGCTGGACTATCACCACGTCTCCTGGTTGGAAAGGATACAAAGGTTCCTGTGGAGAGAAAGGAGAGGCACGAGCAACATCTCGTTCAATTTGATCTAAATTTTCTACAAGTTTCCTCACATATTCTGCCTGTACTACTTCTAGATCCCCTTTTCCATCATGGGGGCCTTTGGACCCAAGGGGTGGGGAAGGGTCTTCCCATTAGTACCTCAAATGGTGAGTAACCATTATTCTTATTAGGCTGCTTCCGAATTTCTGCTAGGGCTACAGGCAAGAATTTTTTCCAATTAGTGAAAGTGCCTCCAGTAATTTTCCATATTTTTTCTTTAATTGTTAGATTCATTCTTTCTACTATCCCGGAACTCTCTGAGTGATAAGGGAGGTGGAACTTCCAGTCAATCCTAAGGGCTTTTGAAAACTCCTTACATACCCTGGACGCAAAAGCTGGGCCATTTTCTGAGTTAATTTGAACAGGAAACCCCCATCTGTGGATGATCTCTTGTAAAAAAAACTTTTACCACAGTTTGTGTGGTTTTATTGGAAGTAGGAAAAACCTCTGGCCGTCTAGAGAACATATCCACAATTATAAGGGCATACTCCTGCTTACTTCCTGTCTTTGGGATATGGGTAACGTCAATTTGTAAGTGAGTGAATGGCGAAATCGGGTAATTTAGATGCTGATGTTGGGCCTTCTTTGAATTATTTGGGTTGTTTCTGAGACATATAATACACCGTGAAACATAAGATTGTACCTTTGATCTAAGACTTGGTATAAAATAATCTCTCTGAATAAGGTCAGTGGTTGCCTTTGCTCCCTTATGGCCAACACCCTGATATTATGCAATTAAAATTGCGCTTGCAACTGGAATGCATGGTTTCCCCTCTTTGCAGATGAGACCCATATCAGGGTCTTGTACTGCACCTACTGACTGCCATTCCATCTTGTCACTACTGGTAGCCAAATCCTGGAGGCTTAGCAATAGATTGTCAGCAAGGGTAATTTCTGGAACTAGGGAGGGCATCTGAACTGTTGCTGTCTTCCTCTTTTGCTGCCTGATCAGCCAGGGTATTCCCTTTAGCCATTTGGGTTTGGAGACCAGTATGTGCCTTACAATGGATAATAGCAACTTTGCGTAGTAATTGGATGGCTGCCAGGAGATCATGTGCTAGGGTGGAATGTGAGATTTGCTTCCCATCTGCAGCTATGAAGCCTCTTCTCTTCCAGATTACACCATGATCATGTACAACCCCAAAGGCATATTTGGAATCGGTGTATATATTTACATCTCTTCCCTCAAAAAGACAACAAGCTCTAGTGAGGGAAATCAGTTTAGCTGCTTGGGCTGACTGAAAAAGTATAAGATTTGATTCTAGAATAACATCAGGGAGTTGAACCACAGCATAACCTGCATGATAAGTGTTGTCATTAGGGCGGGAAAAGGATCCATCAACAAAAACGTCAGGTGCTCCTTCAATGGGTGTGGACTGTAAGTCAGGCCTATGTGAGGTATGTTCATGTAAAAGTTCAGTACATACATGAGGAGGAGGCAAATCATCCTGCTCTCCCTTGTATCCAAGTAAGAATGTGGGTGCTAAGTATTTGATATGAAGTTGAGGATTGGAGAGCAACAAAACTTCATATCCACTCTGTCTTTGTGCTGACATATGTTGTGCATGTATGTTCTTCAATAGGGCCTGAACATTGTGTGAGGTATGCAGAGTGGTGGGATGACCTAGGGTGATCATCTCAGCGACCACAGCACAGGCTGCCAAACTCCTGAGACACACAGGCATGCCCTGAACCTGTACGGGAACCTCCTTTAAGAAAAAAGCAACAGGGCGGAATTTGCTTCCATGTGTTCTTGCGCCAGGACTCCCGCCATGGTTTTACATGGTTTTACATGTTTTTTTCCTGGCAAATAAGTAAAACATCATGCCATAGTCGGGTAGGCCCAAACCAGGACTTGAAACTATTGCACATTTTAAATGACTAAAAGCTTGTAATATTTCACCAGACCATGTAATGAAATCAGGCATATGAGCATTAGTGGCTTGTCTTAGAATATTATCATAGTAGGAACAATCAGCAATACATTGGTGGCAGTAACCAATCATGCCAAGAAAGGTTAACATGTCTTTCTTGGTTTGTGGGCGGGGCAGACCCAGTATGGCAGTAATTCTGGCATGGCTGTTTTTCCTCTCACCTTTACTGAGAACAAAGCCCAAGTAACCAACACTTTCCATACACCATTGTAATTTTTTCCTAGAAACTTTGTGACCACATTCACATAACCACAATAATAAACTAACACAGTCTGCCTGGCAGGCCTCCCGAGTAGAACTACATATGAGGAGATCGTCCACATATTGTAGAAGGACAGAACCATGAGGGGCAGTCCAAGGGTGTTGTGTAGCTTGGAGGACAATTTAGTAGACTACTGGGGAGTCTACATAACCATGAGGCATTCTAAACCAAGTATACTGGCAAAATTTAAATATGAAGGTAAAGAGTGGCCGTGTCTCCTTATCAACTGGGACAGAAAAAAAATGCCTTCTTTAAATCAGTAACAGAGAAAAACTGCATGGGCAGGAACAGCTGATAGAAGAGATGATACGTCTGGAACCACAGGGGCTATAGGTATGATCTGTGCATTTACCGCTCTAAGATCCTGGACAAACCTAAAGGTATTATCAGCCTTTCTCACTAGGTTGATAGGTGTATTATAGGGGGAAATAATTTCCTCAATAACCCCTGCCTCTAGGAATTCCATCAACATACACTCAATCCTCTTTTCTTTTTCTGGGGAAAGGGGATATTGTTTAATATAAACAGGTACAGCGTTGGGCTTAAGCATTGCCTTATATGGTGTACAAGAGATAAGGCCAACATCTTGGTCAGTATTTGCCCAAACCTCTGGAGGCACCTGATCAAGTAGCGGATCCTGTGGTTGGCATTCCACATATAAAAAACATTACCCTGTGGTACATGAATGGGCAAAACTGAGGATGTGACATGTAGGTGTCCCGTCTTGCTAATCCCCAAATGCAACCTTAACAGAACAAACAAATCTCTCCCTAATAAATTCACAGGACAATTTGGAATGATCCTAAAACAGTGTATGAAACGTTGACTGGTGATTGTATGGATGTTGGATCGAGAGAGGAGGAGTTTTTTAAGATCTAGTCAGTATCTTATTAATTCCCACAGAGGGCTCAGCATTCTCTCTTGGACCACTATAATAATTCTCACATATATTACTACTAGTAGCACCAGAATCTAGAAGAAAAGGGAGAGGACGTCCCTCTATGGTTAACACAATCAGTGGTGATTCCTTATAGTGGTTTCTGATGAGAGTGAATGCTCGGATACTGTCCCAGGGCATCCTCATTGTGCTGTCTGCTGCCCCCAGGCTATGGGAAAACGAGGGGTATTATTCTGGGACTGTGGCAGTGGTGGGGGAATATCTTGGATCTGAGCTTGTGGATATGGTTGGGTGCCTTAAGCTTGGGTATCATTTGGGGCATGTTGCCTAAGTGGGTAAGGGCATCGACTGATCCAGTGGTCAGTCTTACCATAATTAAAGCAACCTGCAGGACAATTTCTATTATTCCCCCTTCTCCCAGAGTATGACCCTCTACCCCTTCTTCTGCCCCTTCCCCTATTGGGCTGATTCGTGGGACTATTACTCTCCCGAGTTTGGTAATGGGCCTCTTTAGGTCTTACCATTTAAAACAACCAGCCATATCTTTCTCCATTAACTTATTTTGGAATTGATCTTTATTAAGACCAGGCTATTCGGAGATCATTTGTTTAATAGTAAGCTGAAGATATGGCTGTAGATTGGTAAGGAACGTCTGAATAAGCATAAAATGCATATTATCCTGAATACTCCAGAGTCCAAAACTTCATTAAACCTCTTCCAAAGTCTATAACAGACTCTCGTGATTTTTGTTTACAGGCTACAGCAGTCGGCAGCGAGGACCTAGTCTAAAAACACCTCCCCATTTCACACTTAATTTCTTCCCACATTGTGTCTATGCCTGCCTCAGTATTTAATTTATAACTTCCAGCCGGTGTATTCGGGGGCTCTAGAGTGCTTATAGAGGGGACCTTACTCCAATTCCAGGGGGAATTATGCCCAACTATCCCATCCCACCCTTTACAAGCTCTCTTCAAATAATGAAATGTCTCAAATGAAGATGAAAAGGGTTTAGGGCAGTGCTTAATAATTTTATTAATATCATCTACTTTAATAGGTTTCTTTAACAAGGTATCCCCTACAGTCATAAAACGGAACTGTTCCTTTGGGTTACTGTCCTCATCAGGATGAGGTATATGTTCAGATTTGGGAAAAGACTTTTGTGATCTAAGGCACATGGTAGATATGACATCCCCATCACCAATAGCACCAGCCGCTGGATCCTGACCACTCTGATCAGGCATAGGTTGGGGCAACTGCAGAGGTGGCTGAGGGAACTGGGGAGCTATATGTGGTTGGATGTTGGTAGCAGTATATCCAGCCAGTAAATCTAAGTAATCTTTTGAAAGGGATGGATATATCTGTGGGATATTTCCTAAATAATGAGGAGGGGGATTCTGAAGTGAACCCCTTGTCAATTATTTTTCTAAGACATGTTTCTTTTTATATCCCTCCTGGTCCTCTGTCTTCTATTTCTTAACCTTTTTATTTGGTCTGTCATACCAATACGGTGCATAAGTAAGCCAATTTTTCCCTCCCAACTTCATATACTGCATGTCCCACTGGGGGTCTGGACCATAATATGGGTAAGTTTCAGTGTCACCCAAACATAACCCTTTTACCATATCCATATGGAAGGTGTCATTAGACCCTTCCCGAGGGAAACGGATTTATACTCTTCATCCCCTCTGTCCATCTTGCCATATTATCCACCCAGGGAGTAACTAAATAATGATTGGTCCCACAGACCCGGGCTAAATAATCCTTGCATGTTTCTCCCACAAAAGGAGGGGGTGGGGAGACCTTTCCTTGCCTTGTACCTATTTCTTATAACTTAATTGAGACGGAGGCAGAGCAGAACTCTCCAAAGGACTGGCTTTACTGAACCGTAAAGGCTCCGACAATTCCTGTCAACTGGATGGAGAGGACTTATGTCTATGCTCAACTTCCTTCTCAACTGCCTGTTTGTATTATCCCTTAAAACCGTCACTTGCTTTCACCAGTTTCTGGGTTAGCGGGTTTCCCCTCGCCAGAGTGGTGGGGCGTCTTACGGTTCTCCAGGACACACACAATAAAGTTAGTACAGTTTTCACAATATCATTTGCTGCTTACCTTCAGCATAAAATTACTTAAAGCATCATAACATCATAGCATTAAAGAAAGTGACAGATAAGAAGTGGTAGAATTTGGCTGACAAGAGAGACCAGGGTGCAGACAATATTTAAATTCTTCCCAAAAGAATTCCTCTGTTAAATCCTTGCCTAAAGGATTGCTCTATTAAATTGTTACCTAAAGGATTGCTCTATTAAATCCTTACGTAAAGGATTGCTCTTTTAAATTCTTGCCTAAAGAATTTATCTTTTAGACTTAGCCATTAGTCTATGTAAAAGTCTATCTTCCCTAAAGATAGATACTATACCTTTCAGTGTGTCTAAAGTGGATTCAAGATAGAAAGAACAGTGAGTTTTTTGGAAAGCATCGGAATCTCCCCAGTCCTAAAGGCAGGGATTTTCCGTACTTACCGAATTCCTGTGTGTTCTATCCCGGACTCGAGCCCCCAGCTGAAAGGGTTCTGGTTCTGTATGCACCCTGGCTTCTCTTAAGATCAGGCGCCTGGAGATCTCCTTTCAATAACACACACGCACACAGAAAACAGCTCTAATTTTATCTTTGTCCTTACAGCTTTTTATACATACACACTGACATACAGGAACAGGTGTGGTTCAAATATACAAAGTTGTGAGTAGAAACAATTCCCTATATGGAGGCTAATGTAACTACATTCTCCCTCTAGAATGACGTCGTCCAACATCCTGTCATCCTACAGCTCATATAACTTATTCTATTTAACCCTTCAATCATATCACCCAAAGAACACCATCCACACAGTGAGACATGGTGGTGGCAGCATCATGCTGTGTGGATGTTTTTTAGCAGCCGGGACTGGGAAACTGGTCAGAGTTGAGGGAAAGATGGACAGGCATATTTTTGAGCAAAACCTGTACCACTCTGTGCGTGATTTGAGGCTAGGAATGAGGTTCACCTTTTAGCAGGACAATGCCCCCAAACACACTGCTAAAGCAACACTAAAGTGGTTTAAGGGGATATATGTAAATGTGTTGGAATGGCCTAGTCAAAGCCCAGATCTCAAACCAATAAAAAAATCTGTGGTCAGACTTAAAGATCGCTGTTCACAAGCGCAAAACATCCAAATTGAAGGAGCTGGATCAGTTTTGCAAGGAGGAATGGGCAAAAACCCCAGTGGTAAGATTTGGCAAGCTCATAGAGACTTATCCAAAGCGACTTGGAGCTGTGATTGCCACAAAAGGTGGCTCTACAAAGTATTGACTTTAGGGGGTGAATAGTTATGAACATTGACCTTTTCTGTTATTTTGTCCTATTTGTTGTTTGCTTTACAATTAACCAATTTAAAAAAAGTTCTAGTTGTGGGCATGTTATACAAATTAAATGATGCAAATCCTTAAACAATCCATGTTAATTTCAGGATGTGAGACAGCAAAAAAAGAATGAAGTCAAGGGGGGGGGGTGAATACTTTTGCTTAGCACTGTATAAATTACAGAGTGTTGGCAAAACATACAAAAGTTTTTTACATATCTACCTAGGCATTTTTCATCTCGGATTCTTTTTATAAACCGGGGGTGTCTGCGCTTCATGTCTGACCATTTTTTAATGATGGCCAGACGTCGGTGTTTGAGACCCGTTTTGCGCAAGATCTCATAGGCCAGCTCTGCACAATTCGCTGCTTCTCGGCGTGGGACCGGATGCGGTCGTATCCAAGCCCCAACATCCGCTGCAAGATAGAAATGCGAGCATATATTCCCAATTTTTAACAATAATAGTATTAAAAATAATTTACTCAGGTAAACTGCAAAAAGTATGTAAGTCTTTGAAGTGGAAATATTAGATTTAGGCCGCCCTCACATGGGCGTGTTTTTTCATAACTACGGACCGTACAAACATGGCCTGCCATTCTGCAGAGTGGACAAGCGCACGGCGTCATTGGTTGCTATGACGCCATGCGCTTCCGGCCACCACCGCTGTACTGTAATACACTTATATGATGTATACAAGTGTATTACTGTACAGCGGTGGCGGCAAGAAGCGCACAGTGTCATAGCGAGTTATCAACCAATGACACTGTGCTCTTGTCCGCTTTGCAGGACAGCAGCCCGGGTTTTTATGGTCCATAGTTGCGAAAAAACAAGCGCATGTGAATGCGGCCTTACTGTTACGGTTAGAAGATGGAATTGTATTATGACTGTATGTGGGTGGGGTCTGAGCTATCAGATACTGTCCAGCTAAGAAGAGATGTACCTGTTTAGTGAAGTGACGGTACGGTATGGGATGTACAGCTGGTTCGTCTCCACGTGGTGCACCCTGAGTAACTCTAAATGAACCAGCAAATACTGGCGGTCTAACAAAGAAAGCTTCTTCTGAGTCCTGACCAACATGATACAAACTATAATCTATAAACTATGTGTGTGTGTGCGGTATACAGTGTGAGTCTGTGTGTGTGCGGTATATAGTGTGAGGCATGACAATGGATGTGCAATGTGTATGTGTATATACTTCTCTGCTTTCCATACAAATATGCTACTAACATACTGGGTGTGATGTCACAGGAATACTTACTGCAACAATCACTAATATCTAGTGAGACCTTATTAAATGTGAAATTGAGTGCACTTATAAAAAATTAGAATCACAGAAATTCGCACTGGCGATTTTTTTTATAACGCTCTTTATATATATATATAAAGCAATTGTTCAGACATGCAGGTGAAATGTAATCAAATACACTACTTTAATGTAAGTTTACTTACAGTCACCAGAAGTTCTTCCACTTTGTCGCTGAACTTGGTTCCAACCATAGCATAGATGTAATTTCTAGTCAGTGCAAACCTGTTGCTGTAGGCCACGCCTTCCTAGAGCATTTGCTCTTGCGATGAATACTTTGCCGAAATTTCGCAAATAAAAAAATAATGCTTGTAGATTGCAGATTTGCTTAATACTTCTGGTATGTCAGTGTCCATGTTGTGGGACTATATGTGCACATCTAGTAAGTATTTTGTGGCTGCAAATATGACCTGGAGGTTTATCAGGTTCGCCTGCCATTCAAATGAATGGGACCCGCCGCGAACCTGTGGTTTGCGAACATTTGATCACTTTCGTGCAATCGCGAACCATCCCAGCAGATGTCCATCACTAGTAGCTAAAGACAATAGGAAGATAAAGCTTCAGGATTGCTTGGAGCCCGGAAGAGTTGCCAAGTTCATCAAGATTCAAACCATAACTACCACTCCCTGGTCTCTACGTCAGGGAAAACATCATGAGTTCCCTGTCATCACGGAAAAAGCTTAGAATCAATGTTGAAAAATATATGGCATCAGAGGTGTGTGAGGACGCCATCACAATAGGACTGGTACACCATCCAGGGCAGATTGTATATGTGGGCACCATACAGAATATAACCAGGAAACAGATTGAGAAATGGGGACAATTCCATCTGATAATTGGCGGCAGTCCTTGTAATGACTTATCTGTTGTCAACCCCCACCGGAAAGGCCTTTATGGGGGCAGTGAACAACTGTTTTTTGATTTTCCGTAATTACTCAATAAAATGTTGCCTAAGACAGGAGAGAATTGCCCAGTCTTCTGGTTATTCGAGAACGTGGTTGCGATGGAGAAAGAATTCCAAAAAGCTTTTTCTCTCCACCTGGAGACAAATCCTGTAAAGATTGATTCAAGTGCGGTATTGGCTGCTCATTGAGCCAGATACTTCTGGGGGAACCTGCATGGCATGAACTGGCCTCTAGTAGATACAGACAATGAGAAGACAAAGCTTAAAGATTGCTTGGAGCCCAGAAGAGTTGCAAAGTTCATCAGGATTCAAACCATAACTACCAGCCCCTGGTCTCTATGTCAGGGAAAACATCACAATTTCCCAGTCATCATGGATGGGAAGGAGGACATCCTGTGGTGCACGGAGATGAAGAGAGTCTTTGGATTCCCCCGCACTATATGGATGTCTCAAAAAAGAACCGCTGCTCTTAACAGCAGCTACTGGGAAGGTCATGGAGCATCCCGGTCATCCGGCATCTATTCGCCCCACTAAAGGATTATTTTGAAAGTGTGTGGAAGCCACATGGGGCCCCCACACTGCAGATTTATCATGGAGACAACAGATTTTATAATACTACATTAATATATAAAAAAACATAAAAATTTGAAGCCCCTTCATCACCCGGCTTCCAAGTGTGATCAGCTGCATTATCATCGAGTACTGTCTGCACTCCACTGATATCCTCCTCAACCGTCTCTGGGTCAGGAGCCTGACCGCTCGCAACACCAGCTCCCACACCACTCTCCTCATCACTACTTGCCCGCCTAGTGGAGGAAAGAACAGAGGAAGGTTGAGGACAGGTGAGGACACAGGGTGTGCTCCTGGGCCATGCCAACTAAGGGTTGTGTCTGACGAACCCACTGACTCTTGGCTGGGGGTGTCTGATGTCACTTGCGACAAAGTCGAAGATTGAGTCAACCATTCAAAAACTGCTGGGTTGCTGGTCACAACACAACCGCTAGCTGACACTGGGAGCTCAGGCCTCTCTAAGTGACCCCTGCTGCCATGCCCCCTTACCCTGCTGCGAACTCTGCCTGCGCCAGAAACATTTAGGCCTCTGCCTCTCCCCTGTGCAGTCCTGGCACTTCTCTGTCTGACATACTGTTAGATCAAATAATCAAATGTTAGATCAAATATTTTTTTTATTTTGCCACTAATACACGGCGGACTGGGTTTTAGAATATGTCACTGCACTGCAGAACTGCAATTAGGCCCTAATTGTTTTCAACTTTTACACAAAAGGTTTTTCGCCACTAATACATGGCAAACTGGGCTTCAGAATATATCACTGCACCACAGAACGGCAATTAGACCCAAATTTTTTCCTACTTTTACAAAATAGTCTTTTCAACAGATATATGTAACGCTGGACGGCAAATATATTTTTATATTGCCACTAATACACTGCATACGGTGCTTCCGATGCACCGCTGAGCCGCAAAGATATTTTTTCTTTTTCCACTAATACACAGAAAAAAGGGCTTTAGAACAGATAACTGCACCGCTGCATAGCAAATATATTTTACTTTTGCCACTTATACATGACAAAAAGGGCTTTAATTTTCACCCTTCACCACACAACGGCTAATAAGCCCGTTTTTCCATTAATACAAGCCAAAAAATACTTTGGAACATATAACTGCACCGCACAAGGGCAAATAAAAAATAGAAATATTTCCTTGTAATAAACCCTGTTAATGCCTGTATCAAACAGTACTTGCACCCCAATAACAAGAACTGTTTGCTGGAATTACAGAGCTTTATAATGGCAATTTGGGTCCCCAGTGAGTGCAGCAAGGTATAATTTGATTGTTCCTATTACCCAGGCTGTCCCCTCCCCAACTGAACCCTGTTCTACACAAATGCTGGTGGAATGATTCCTCCCTATCCATTCCCTACGCATTGAGTAATTTTTCCCTGTACTTGTATATCGTTTTTTTTTCTACCACAATCAAGTATTACCTATAACTGTCTCTAGCGCCTGCAGACTCGTCTCTCCCTGCACTAAGCATGCTGGTGAAAGGCAGAATCTAAAATGGCCACCATAGTTATAAGGCTCTGACATCACAGGGCTGGCTGGTTGCTGATTGGCTGCATGAATGGCAGTATGGGTTATCCCACCTTCCCAAAGTTCCTTGCTCAATAGCCTTACACATGCAGCAGCCATTTTAGGAAAACTGTGATTCGTTACACTTACCACGAATCGTGAGGAATTTCGGATTTGTTGCAAATCAAATAAATCCTGAAATTCAGATCGAATTCCACTTTGTCAGCTTCGATTAGCTCATCTCTACTAAAAATCATACCCAAAAACCATCAAACTAAATAGATTTTTTTTTTTGTTGCCTGATGCAATAAACACCCCCATTGTTGTATTAATGTACAAATGACATGCAGTTTTTTAAATCACAGTCCTAGTTGCTTGACTATTGTTTTTATTGTAATATTTTTTAACAGACTTTGGGTACTTTCATACTAGCGTTTTTTTTTTTTTTCCCGGCATTGAGTCGTCGGGGCTCAATACCGGAAAAAAACGCTTCAGTTTTCTCCTAATTAGTGTTGAGCGAACAGTTCGAGAATAGTTCGGGTTCGTACCGAATTTTGGGGTGTCCGTGACACGGACCCGAACCCGGACAGTTTCAAAAAAGTTCGAGTTCGGGTCCGGTGTTCGTCGATTTCTTCCCGCTTTCTGAAGGGCTGCACAGCAGCCAATCAGTTAGCATTTTACTTCTTGCCCTAAGAGCCCATCACAGCCATGCCTACTAATGGCATGGCTGTGATTGGCCAAGTGCAGCATGTGACCCAGCCTCTATTTAAGCTGGAGTCACGTAGCGCCGCACGTCACACTGCTCTGATTAGTGTAGGGAGAGGACGCAGCTTCTATCAGGGCGAGATTAGGCAGGTTAAAGTCAGCAACAGCACCTAATTAACGGATCAATTTACAGCTGAGAATCATTGAACTTCTGCTAGTTACTTGCTCGCTGGTTTTTAGGCTGCACAGAGCGTTTTTCTGTCACTTATTTTCTGGGTTGATCAGCGGCCATTTTGTGACTTGTGGTGCGCCAGAAGAAGCTGCCACCAAGTCCATCAATCACTAGTTTTTTTTTTTTTGCTATATCCTACATCAGGGGCTTGGCTGTGCTAATTGTCACCCCTAGAAACTCAGGAAAGAAATTTCTATATTTTATTAAGGGGTAAAATACAATTGCCCAAATACCAATCCCATAAATCTGGTGTTCCAGCTTTGGCTAGACAAGTATAATACTGTCTGCTGTCTGGCAAAGGATAGATTATTTTCTGGGGTTAAATTCAATTGCCAAAATAGCAATACCATAAATCAGTGGTTTCAGCTGTGGCTGGCAAAATAGAATAGTGTCCGAGGTAACGCACACACGTACAGACGCACGTACACGATTCTTGAATAGTTGTATTATCGCGATAATAAAACTAACAGTGTAAAGTTGACTGTATTGCTCTAAGTTATATTCGCGTACGAATGTAACTTCTATTACAGCACACCAATACTAAAACTGACTAAGAGACAGCTTTAAGTTCTATTCGAACGCGATTGCAACTTTGGAACTTAAAGTGGTGTACGATTTTAAAAGTTGAGTACTAAAAGTTGGAATCGCAATGCGATTCTTATGTATTCTTAATCGCATTGCGATTACAACTTTGAGCTACCGATCACCATGGGAACGCCTCCTCTAGTAGAATGTACTGTCGGATGTGAGAATTAAGTTGAAATCGCAATGCGATTATTATATATCTGCTTAATCGCATTGCCGTTTCAACTTAGCATTGCTAAATAATTCCATCCATATTCGTTAACTTACTGACTCAGTAAGTTAACGATATGGATGGAATTATTTAGCAATGCTAAGTTGAAATCGCAATGCGATTAAGCAAATATATAAGAATCGCATTGCGATTTCAACTTAATTCTCAGATCCGACAGTACATTCTACTGGAGGAGGCGTTCCCATAGTGATCGTTAGCTCAAAGTTGTAATCGCAATGCGTTTATTGCGGTATATTATCCCTCTGGGTGTCTTTTACAGCCTTTTTAGTGCCCAAAAGTTTGGGTCCCCATTGACTTCTATGGGGTTCGGGTTCGGGATGAAGTTCGGGTTGAGTTCGGATCACGAACCCGGACATTTTCCGGAAGTTCGGCCGAACCTCTCGAACCCAGGTGTTCACTCATCTCTACTCCTAATGCATTCTGAATGGAGAGAAATCCGTTCAGGATGCATCAGGATGTCTTCAGTTCAGTCACTGTACGGTGTTTTGCGGTGATAATACCGCAGCATGCTACAGTTTTATTTCTGTCCAAAATGCCGGAACACTTGCCTTAATGCCGGATCTGGCATTAATTCCCATAGAAATGTATTAAAAATACTGCATTGCCGGATCCGTTCTTTCGGTCGGCGCATGCGCAGACTTTTAAAAATGTTAAAAAATATATAACGGATTTGTTTCTCCGGATGACAAACGGAGAGACGGATCCGTTCTTGCAATGCATTTGTGAGACGGATCCGCATCCAGATACGTCTACAAATGCTTTCTGTTTGCATGCAGATTGACTGATCTGGCAGGCAGTTCCGGCGACAAAACTGTTTGCCGGATTCCTCCGCCACATGTGTGAAACTAGCCTTTGAAACCATGGATAGCAAATCAGATGTGTTATCGAAATACGATGAATTAAAAAAGGTACTGAAAGAAAGTATGTAGGGTTGAGCGAACCCTAACTGTAAAGTTCGGTTCATACTGAACATAACGGTTTTTCACACCCGGACCCGAACCCGAACTTTTCAGTAAAAGTTTGGGTTCAGGTTCATTGTTCGGCGATTTCTTCTCACTTTTTAAAAGGCTGCAGGGCAGCCAATCAACAAGCGTTTCACTACTTTGCCCTAAGAATCCGTCACAGCCATGACTACTATTGGCATGGCTCTGATTGGCTAAGTGCAGCATGTGACCCAACCTCTATTTAAGCTGGAGTCACGTAGTACTGCACGTCACTCTGCTCTTCTCAGTGTAGGGACAGTTTGCTGCCGCTTCTGTGAGGGAGAGATTAGGGAAGAAATATGTTGAACTTGGTGGTGTTAACTCTTTAAACTACAGCAATTATTGAGAGTGCTATGCTTCATATTTGTTCCCAGCCCTGAGCCCAGTGATACTGCAAAATCATTTTTAATCCATTTGTTACTGAGGTGGGGGTCGGCGGCCATTTTAGCAACTGCAGTGTCCTTGGAACTGTATGTGACCTGCATGTGTGCCAGCCAGCCTTGGACATCAGTCTAATTATTTTTTGGGTAGCTCAGTGGAGGAAAAATTCCTTTTTTCTGGCAGGTCAAGTTCCACTACATTAACTATTTTATAATTTTGACATAGTGCATTTCTGTAGTTGGGGGAATAAACCCATACTGTCATACCACAGATCATGTTTGCATACACCGCTGAGAAACCTATTTTAAAATTTTGTGGCGACATAGTGCATTTCTGTAGTTGGGGGAATAAACCCGTACTGTCGTACCACAGAACACGTCTGCACTAACATCATTCCGCAGAGCACGTTTGTATACACCACTGAAAAACCTATTTTAAAACTGTGCGGTGACACAGTGCATTTCGGTAGTTGCTGTTGATAGAGACTTGGAAATCATTCTTAGATTTAGCTAAGAAAGCTCTCATGTACTCCAGCTCTCAGACAACATCGTATCTCCTCCAGAGCATAAAGGTTCCATCCAACAAAAGAAACCACGCCTCCTTGCTATGTTATATATGCTTCTCTGCTGTTAGTATAGACTCCATTACAAGATGGCCGCCATAGCTGGATGTTTACATACCAGAGTTAGTAAAACAATGCACACTGCGCAGATGCCAAGTGTTATCTCTTTTCATATTTTCATATTCCAGCCAATGTAACAATGCCACATGCCTCAGAGGGAATGCCTCTCTGATGTCTATATAAACTGCTGTACTTCCTGTAATAAATTAGAAATTACTTTGACCCCAATATGTGTCACTGATATTTTCTCTTGGCTTACCACTAATTTGGAGCAGTAGAGCAAACATAATTAGCATCGATTGAGGACATATTTAACATTTGGCGCCCAACGTGGGGCCACAGGAGAAGTAGCGTCAGTAGCCGAAGTTTGGGGGTTCCCAGAGCATGGTGGAAAGTGTTTGAGGAGGAGGCCTGTAGACTCAAATCAGGTGAGAAAATCTGTTTTATCTCATCTGCCTCTTGCTGCTGCCTCTTGCCACTCTGCTATGGTAATCTGTTCTGCTATTGGTGTTGCATCATTGCATTGTGGGTAGCAACTTCGGTTGACAGTAAATCCTATGTCCACACTACCCAAGAGGATTGTATTCTGTGTTGACCATGCCTGGATCACTGTCCATCCCTGCAGACACCCATGTTTATTGTCATAAGGATGAAACCGATGAGGGGGGAAAGTTAGACCAAGATTAGGAAACAGGCAATCCAGTACCTCCAGTATCGTCTGCGCTTAAACATTTAGCAGATTCCAGTCTGGCCCCAATGTTATCCCTCACTCTGGGTGATAAAGAAGTAGTCATGTTTTTATTGATACTGGAGCAGTCAAGATGAATATATCATCCTTTTACTTAATCCCCAAAGTCCTTGGATAGAAGTGGATGGAAAAGTAGTACACTCCCCTTTAACAGAACCCATCTGTGTTAGATTTTCCCTTACCCAAGAAGTGCTTGCCCGGTTGCTGGTCATTTGTAACTTCCCCTGTTGCCTCCTAGGTAAAGACCTGTTTACAAAAGTACATGCCAGCATCTCATATCAGAAGGATGGTGCTGTGAAACTCACAGGTGACCTCAATGACCAGGAACTTTGTTTATTGACTGTTAGTGATGAAACTCCCTGGTCCATGTTTAGGTTAGTGCTCCCAGAAGATGAGAAGAAAGGCCTGCTTGCAGGAATGCTGGGACATTTGTGGGCTAAGCAACCCATGGGTTTTAGCAAGCTCCCAGTTCCTCCAGTGGAAGTGGAAATGAAAACTGGTGCACTTCCCTGGAAGTATCTCTTGAGTATGCCACAGTCAGATGCCATATCTCAAATGGTGTGAGACTTTTGAAAAATAAAATAAAATGTAACCTGTGAAAAGAAAAACCCACCCAGTATCGGATGGTACATGACCTAAGTGCTGTCAATGAAGCCAAAAGTTTTAACACCACAACCCACACACCTTGTTGGCTTAGGTTCCTGTTACCTCTACCCACTCCACTGTGATTGATTTGGCAAATGTTTTCTTTTCAGCACCACTACATCCAGACAGTTGGTATTTGCTCGCCTCCACACATAAGGGTAAACAGTATACCTGGGTGGTGCTGCCGCAGTAAGCTTAGAACTCACCTAGTATGTATAATCCAGCAATGTCACTCCTGTCCTTTTCGCTGATCATGGCTGCAAGGGAGGGAAAAGACATCCCTTTGCCCAGAAACATGAATGCACTGAGGACATTTTTAGGCCCTGTTTCTTATTGCAGACCTTGGATATGCACTTTTGATGATTGTTTTTAGTCCCTTCTACCTTACAGTTGAGGTGGTAGATGCCTTTTATGCCCAAGCCTGACAATTTTGTGCCCCCCGCACTGGGCCTATTAGATTATCACATTTGGATTGTATTATACAGAAGTGAATGGCCATGCCTCAGCAGTCCTCACTCAACTGAATGGCCAGCAACAATGCCCTGTGGCTTATTATTCAGCCAGATTTGACCCTGTGTGGCCAGAAGTGTCGTCCCCCCCGTGAATCAGAGCTGTAGTAGTTGTACAAGCCATGCTTGGGAGAAGCTCTGAGCTAGTCCTGACCCACAAAGTGACTGTGATATTACATCTATCCTCATGAAACTACAATTTAAGAACCTTTTTGTTGCCAGCAGAGTTAGATGTGATAACTGTACGAAGTGTGTGATTTAACTCTGCTAAATCCTTATATGCCGAAAGAAGGCCACAGTCCCGTTAGAACTGAACCTCAGTATATCTCTGTTTACTAATTGAATGTTCATATTTCTCCTGACAAGTCCAAATTTCTCAAAAAGACATGAGAGAGACAAAGACTGGTACACAAAGGTGTGTTTCTCAACAGTATATATGTGTTTTAATACACCAAAAAGTTACTAGATTAACAGTTAATAACTGATCCTAGATAAGATTATCTCTATAGAATTTCTTTTCTATCGCAGAATTCCAGCTATTGTAATTTTTTCCATCAATCTATTTATCAAAATATTGTGCTTATCAGGGATAATATTGTGTTGATGTATGATAATCCACTTTATTTTGATTAATATAATGTGTTTTTATTGACAGAGAGTATTCATATGATGCCTGAAACGTCTACCAGATGTTATATTATGGATCCAGCCACCCTGTTGCCTCTGGAGCAAGGGGGGAGGGAAGAGTTAGGGCACTTAAACTTTTCTTCCAGATCCAGAGTGTTTGCAGATGATGTCACAAGAGACAGCGGGATATAGTAAATCAGACATTAGGTAATCCAGATCATGTGCTCTTTGTGGATGGATCGAGGTATGGCCCAGATGGCAGGTACTACACCGGTGGGTCAATGGTGATTTAACATGACACTCTTAAAAAAGCATAGTCCACACCACCGCCCATGTCTGCTCAAGAAGTGGAGCTAAGGACTCTGAAGATGGCTTACAGATATGCAGATGGTAAAACAGCCAACATTACATTGATTCCAGGTATACCTTTGGGATAGCCCATGATTATGGGCCGAGTTTGAAAGCCAGAGACTTCCTGACCGCTTCAGGTAAACCCATCACAAATGGGAAAGCAGTACGGTCTCTGATGGAAGCCCTCATGTCGCTAACTTGAGTGGCGATGACAACTTAAAATAGACTCAGAGGCAGCAAAATGGCTGCCAAATTGAATAGGCACACCTCTGCCTTAGTGGCCACAGTTCAGGTCCCTGAAATAACTCCTCCTGTCTCACTGGAAGTTCTTAAGACAGAACCATGTGGGGGAAGGAGGAAAGGGAATTGTGGATTAAAAAGTGGAGACTACAAACGAGGAAGGCCTAGTACAGTTCCAAGGGAAACTCTGCCTTCCCAGGTCCCTCTACCCCACGATGACACAGAGAGGCCATGGTACACGCATGGTATGCCCCAGGTTTCAGCACTCTAACAGTCAGATGTCCTCAAGGATGTATGATTTGTGCCCAGAACAACGTCAGCAAGGCAGTTAAGGTACCCCATAAATACACCCCTCCCCTTTGTATCTGTCTCAATGTTTTCAGACTACATTCAACTGCTCAAGGTGGGCATGTAGGAGTATATATTGATGTGTGATGACTTGTTTGCAGGATTACCAAAAGCATACCCAAAGAAGCAAATAAGATTATGGCCAAAGTTGTATGTAGGTATGGGGTACCTGAGACCATTGAAAACAACAGAGGTGATTACTTCACAGGTGAAGTGATGCAGGAGATGATAAGGGTTTTTGGTGTAGAACATGCTTTGTACGATCCACAAAGCAGCAGTAGGGTAGGGAAAAAGGAACTGAACGGGACACTAAAGTTAAAGTTTCAAAAAGCCATGAACAAAGTGCTTGCTGGTAGCCCTCTTCTCAGTAAGGGATACGCCTAACCGTAAGACAGGCTTAGTCCCTATGAGGTCCTTAGTAGGTCAGTCCCTAGGACAGAATTGTATTTCCCACAGTGGCTCCAGATCCAACATGGTTGTCTGACAAATTATATGATCAGTTTGCACAAGCATTTGACTAAAATATATTCTTGAGTTTTTGCTTCACTTCCAGATCTTGATTAAGTCCCCGGAACCCATCCACTTGTGTCTGGAGATGGGTGATGGTAAAAGGACAGATCAGATAAGTCCTCAAACCTTTTAATGGTCCATTCAAAGTGATGTTGACCACAAGCACATCAGTGAAGTTCGAAGGAAAGCTTAATTCAAGTAATTTCAAGAAAGTGATGAGTCAGGAGACTTGAAAGGATGATGTTTCTTGTTCCCCCTTGTGTGACTGCTGATCCTGACTCAAAGCATATGGATCCTAATCGAGATCGTAAAAATAGGTTTTTGGACCAGGGAAAAGTTGTACAAAAGAAAAAACAAAGTTGTTACGGTCTGATAGTTCTAGCCCACTGATCCATTGACAGTGTTGCCCGAAGATAGTTAGTATTAATAGTTCTTATGTCCAAAATAACTAATGGCCAGGTCATGAATAAAAGGGCTTACTTACTGGCTGCTCTTATGTCCCTAGAGGACTGTCCTCCTGAAGGTTTACTTCCAGCTGCTGTTCTGTCTGTCATAAGTGAGACACTGTGGGCAACAGGACCACAGGATGTTGGCAGGCTCCGGGTGCAGCTTGTAATGGTGCACTTGAAACAAGGCGCAGTTCTCCCTCGCAAACCGCAGTATCCCCTGTCTGTGGCACAGATAGACTCTGTCACTCAACAGTTACAGGCCTTCCTAAAGGCTGGTGCCATAATTCCCACCACCTCACCATGTAACTCGCCCCTTTTTCCAGTGAGGAAGCGAGGTAAAAAAGGACCACCTGACACCTACAGGATGGTTCATGATCTTTGGGCTTTGAAGGAGGTCACTGTCCTGTAAACTCCAATTGTACCAAACCCCCACACTCTGCTCTCTGCATTTCAACCGGATGCCATAGTTTTTACAGTCATTGACCTGGCTAATGCTTTCTTCTCTGTGCCCCTACACAGCGCATATCAATACCTTTTTGCTTTCACACATGCAGGATCACAGTATACCTGGACAGTTATGCCACAAGGAGCTCAAAAAGCCCATCCCAGTTCAGTAAAGCCATGTCTTCTATCCTGGATGATTGAAAGCAAATTCATAATGATGTTGTCCTGCTTCAGTATGTGGATGACCTCTTAGTCTGTGCACAGGACGCCCGCATATTTTCAGATGCCTCGAGTGGCACAAGGGTCTTCTGGGTAAATACCACAGAGCCAATACAAGTCTTTGAATTTGACTTCTGTGATGTTGCTGATTGCAGATGTCATGATAGTTCAATGTTTGATTTTGCTTCCTTGTAATACTATATATGTGTTACCAGAACTGATAATGAGCACTGTGCTGCCTGGTCCGATGTACTCACAAATACAGGAACCAGCTGGGGATACAAACCAGATGAGGGGATGAAAAGAAAAGATAAAAGGGAAAAACCTGTAGTGACCAGAATACATTTAACTACCAAAAATATGGGGAAAACTAAACTGAAAACATGTAAAAAATATCCCACTGATCAAGGGGGGCCCCGGAGTTGTGATCCCCTAATACTGACACTAGAAACCTCCCAACCAACAGATTTGGGAATGTATGTTTTGAGGAAATATACGTCTGATAAATATGGGCCCTGGGGACCTTAAGGAAATTGCAGATAGGCCTATAACAAATAAAACCCCTAATTCACTGCCAAAAGAACCCAACCCCTTGTTACCAGGGAAAGTAGCCAGACCCCTCTTTACTGTAGAGGAGACATTGGCAGTGGAAACAGGATTTTCTGACCATAACTTCTGGTTGGAATGGATGAAATATAAGTCATCACAGGTGAATAGATCTGGGTGTATCACCTGTGCCATAGCCAGACCAAACTTAGGAACTGTGCCCCTTCACCTAGTCAATAGTCCTAGTCATTATTCATGTTTTACAACCATGTATGTGAACCAAACTGCTTATATGACTGAGTGCAAGATGTGGGAAGAGAAGTTCCCAATCTTGAAAGAAGCCCCTGAACCTGTAGGAGGAATAACCATATACAAAGGGAATCACACCTGTTTTGAAATAGAGGCCAAACAAAGGCAAAGACATGGGCAGGTTTCCAGAAGGTTATTGTGAAATTGTGGTAAATACCACCGGTAAGCCCTACCAAAGTCATTTGATGAACCAGACACGAGCATTAGGGGATGTGATTTGGTTGTGTGCAGATATAAAACTAAGGACAAAGTTAACAATTGTCTGGCACGGACAATGTGCCTTAGCCCTAGTGTTGATGCCCTTCCATGTATTTAATCCCCTTGACTGGAAGGAAACCATTGAGAAGTTAAGGAATCCTGGGTCAGGATTTGGTTATGCCCAACAGGGAGTGGTGGTACGGAGAAGGCGGGACACCAGCCCAGGAGGTAGCCTTGATTCCCATGTGTACATAGATGCTATAGGGGTTTCCAGGGGGTGGGGGTCCCAGATGAATTCAAAGCCAGAAGCCAAGTGGCAACAGGGTTTGAGTCTTTAATCCCCATAGTGATTATAAACAAAAATGTGGATTGGATCAACTATATCTACTATAATCAGCAGAGATTTGCAAATTACACCAGAGATGCATTAAAGGGTATAGTGGAACAACTTGGGTCCACTAGTGTTATGGCATTCCAAAATAGAATGGCCCTGGACATGCTACTAGCAGAAAAAGGTGATGTATGCAAAATGATCGTTGAAATCTGCTGTACTGTGATTCCTGATAACTTAGGCCCAAATGGTCAGGTTATGAATGCCCTGAAGAGACTTACTTCTCTGTCTGAAGAATTAAAGAGGAATTCCGGGGTGGATAGTTCATGGGAAAATTGGTTTGAAAACTGGATTACAAATTGGAAACAGACCCTGTTACAAATTGGAACGGTCATATTTGTTGTGCTATTGATTCTTGCAGTAATTGTCTGCTGTGTCATCCCTTGCATTAGGAGACTCCTGCTCAAAGCTGTAGCTGAGGCTACCCCGGAGATGATTATGAGAGACTTTCATGAGGATGGGAGACAAAGTCAATTTAGTTCTGTCAGCCAAACCCTTGCTTTCGACGCCACCTAGAGATCATCGACCACAGGGACAGACATCTGACCCATATGTCCTTAAAAAAACAGTGTCGTGGGAGGTTATCCACAAGGGATAGGTTGTCACAGAAGCTGGAGAAGTGGATGCCATGGCAATGGGGCAGATGTGCTAGGCTTTCATTAGGGAAAGAATGAGTTCCAAGGGGGGACTGATAGAGATATGGAAATCATTCTTAGTTTCAGCTAAGAAAGCTCCCATTTACTCCAGCTCTCAGACAACATCTTATCTCCTCCAGAGCACAAAGGTTCCATCCAACAAAATAAACCACACCTCCTTGCTACATCATATATGCTTCTCTGCTGTTAGTATAGACTCCATTACAAGATGGCTGCCATAGCTGGATGTTTACATACCAGAGTTAGTAAAACAATGCACACTGCGCAGATGCCAAGTGTTATCTATTTTCATATTTTCATATTCCAGCCAATTTAATAATGCCACATGCCTCAGAGGGAATGCCTCTCTGTCTATATAAACTGCTGTACTTCCTGTAATAAATAAGAAATTGCTTTGACCCCAATGTGTGTCACTGATTTTTTCTCCGTGCACGTAAAAGCCTTGGCTTACCACTAATTTGGAGCAGTAGAGCAAACATAATCAGCCTCGATTGAGGGCATCTTTAACACTGTTATAAATAGTGTTGATCACGAATTTTCGAATTGCGAATTTTAATCGCGAATATCAGCACTTCGAGAATTCGCGAATATTTAGAATATCGCAAAATATATTCGCAATCGCGAATATTCGCTTTATGCGAATTTTTTATATGCAAATTTTCGCATGCTAGAAAATAATGGCATAATTTTCTTGTTTGCGAAAATTCGATTAAAAAATTCGCATAAATTAGCGTAAAAATTCGCATAAATTAGCATAAAATTCGCATAAGCTGGTATTTAAAAGGTATCTTAAATGCCAGCTTATGCGAATTTTTATGTTAATTTATGTGAATTTTTATGCTAATTTATGCGAATTTTTTATGCGAATTTTCGCAAACAAGAAAATAATGGCTGGAGATGACGAATTTGCGAATTTTCGAATATATGGCGAATATTCGCCCAAATATTCGCGAAATATCGCGAATTCGAATATTGCCCCTGCCGCTCATCACTAGTTATAAACTTGTACTGTCGTACCACAGAGCACATTTGCATACACCGCTGAAAAACCTATTTTAAAATTGTGCGATGACATAGTGCATTTCTGTAGTTGCTGTAATAAACCCATACTGTCCTACCACAGAGCACGTTTACATACACCGCTGAAAACCCTATTTTAAAATTTTGCGGTGACAGTGCATTTCTGTAGTTAGTGGAATAAACCTGTACTGTCGTACCACAGAGCATGTTTGAATACATCGCTGAAAAACCTATTTTAAAATTTTGCGGTGACATAGTGCATTTCTGTAGTTGCTGTAATAAACCCGTACTGTCATACCACAGAGCACGTTTGCATACAATGCTGAAAAAACTATTTTAAAATTTTGCGGTGAAAAACTGCATTTCTGTAGTTGGGTTAATAAACCTGTACTTTTGTGCCACAGAGCACGTTTGCATACAACGCAAAAAAAAACAGTTTTAAAATTTTACGGTGAAAAACTGCATTTCTGTAGTTGGGTTAATAAACCCGTACTGTTGTGCCACAGAGCAAGTTTGCATATAACACAGAAAAAACTGTTTTAAATTTTTCCTCTGCAGAAAGCTCAGATTTGGCACCTGCAGCACATGCCCATCAGTCTTTCATCTCACCCCCTTGCAAAGCAGCCAAGCAGCCTGAGCATCAAGTCATGCAGCAGACTCTTATGCTTTTTGATGACTCTGCTGGCAGGATTTCCCCAGGACATCCACATAGCCTTGTCCCAGAAGTGGAATACATTGAATGCACTGATTACCAAGCACTTATGTTGCAGGATGAGGAGATGGGAATACCTGACGAAACACAGGTGCCAACTGCTGCGGCTTTCTGCAGTGTGCAGACCGACGAGGAGTAGTGTTGAGCGCGAATATTCGAAAAGCGAATTTTTTTAGCGAATATCGGCACTTCGCTAATTCGCGAATATTTCGAATATAGCGCTATAAATTCGCTATTTCGAATATTCGTTTTTTTTTGTTTTTTTTTTTAGTTATATTTTTTTCTTTCCTACTTCCCAAAAGTAGTTCTTACCTGTCCTGAGGATTCCTGGCTTCCTGGCTGCTCTAGTCAGTGCCCGTTGCCGCTTCTGCCGACTTCCGTGCTCATGTGGAGCGTCCCCATCCATGGGAGAATCTCCATATACTAAAATGTACTGTCGGATTTTAAGGAATTACGTTGAAATCGCAATGCGATTAATTCAAGTTATATTAATCGCATTGTGATTACAACTTAGCACTGCTATCTTACATAGGCTAGAATTAACGAATATGGAATATAGCTATGCACTAGCAGTGCTAAGTTGAAATCGCAATGCGAATACTTTAAGTTAAATTAATCGCATTGCGATTTCAACTTAGCACTGCTGCTATATTCCATATTCGTTAACTCCGTTAATTCTAGCAAGCTGACCCATTATAAACCCAGCTCTAAGTTGAAATCGCAATGCGATTAATATAACTTGAATTAATCGCATTGCGATTTTAACGTAATTCCTCAAATCCGACAGTACATTTTAGTATATGGAGGTATATGGAGATATATTAGTATATGAGCACAGAAGTTATGGTTGGCTTGGTAGAATTAGCGAATAGCGAATATGACGAATGTATTCGTCATATTCCTCAAAGCGAAGATAGCAGTATTCTACATCTTCGTTTTAGCAACCTATTCGTCAACTTCGCTAATTCTAGCAATCAAATAGGAAGGTTGACTTACCAGACAGCTGTGTTAAATTCGCTATGCGTTTTTTTTTTTAATACAATAATTATATTACTTGATAAAATTATTATAAGTATTCTATTTATTAAAAAAAAAAAAAAAATCTCATACCGAATTTAACACAGCTGTCTGGTCAAGTCAACCTTCCTATTTGATTGCTAAATAGCGAGTTGACTGAATAGGTAACTAAAGCGAAGATGTAGAATACTTAGTTATCTTCGTTTCGAGGAATATGACGAATACATTCGTCATATTCGTCATCCTCGCTAATTCTAGATATGAAACCAATAGGAAAGTAGCCTTAAGTACAAATCGCAATATGCGATTATTTAAATCGCATGTTAATCGCGATAACTAGAAAAAATGACGAATATTCGATTTCGACGAATATGAAACGAATATTCATTCGAATATTCGCGAATTTCGTCGAAATCGAATATGGCACCTGCCGCTCATCACTAACGAGGAGGGCAGGGGTCAAGAATGGGTGGAAGATTATGTGGAGGACGATGAGGTCCTAGACCCCGACTGGACTCAAGTTCATGCTAGTGACGTGTGCAGTTCTGAGTTAGAGGCGGTGGTCGCACAGAGAGAACAGCACAGCAAAAGAAGGAGCAGGCTGCAAAAGCGGAGCTGCCATCCCCGAGACAGTACGCCTGCTACTGCCCACCGCACCCAGGGACCTAGCACACCAAAGCCAGCTCCAAAGAGTTCATTAGCGTGGCAGTTCTTCAGACAGTGTCCTGACGACAAGACACAAGTGGTTTGCACGTTGTGCCATCAGAGCCTGAAGCGAGGCATAAATGTTCTAAACCTGAGCACAACCTGCATGACCAGGCATCTATATGCAAAGCACAAACTGCAGTGGAGTAAACAACTTAAAAACCAAGAAAGGTGTCATTCTCTTTCTACTTCCTCTTCTGCTGCTTTCTCTGCCTCTTCCTTCACCTCTGGAGTCACAGTGGCACCTGCCACCCAGCAAACAGAGGATTTGCCACCAACACCACCACCTCCGTCATCATCACCAAGCATCTCCACCATGTCACATGCAAGCGTTCAGCTCTCCATCTCCCAAACACTCGAGAGAAAAAGAACATACCCACCTACCCACCTGTGATCCCTGGTCCTGAATGCCAGCATTTCAAAATTACTGGCCTTTGAAATGTTGTCATTCCGTCTGGTGGAGACAGACTGTTTTAAACTTCTGATGGGGATGGCTGTCCCACAGTACGTTGTTCCCAGCCGCCACTTCTTTTCCAGGCGAGCCGTCCCTTCCCTGCACAAGTGGAGGATAAAATCAAGTTTGCACTGCACAACTCCATCTGTGGCAAGGTCCATATAACCACAGATACATTGACCAGTAAGCATGGGCAGGGATGCTACATCTCCCTAACTGCACACTGGGTAAATGTAGTGTTGGCTGGGCCCTAGGCGGATAGCAGTTTGGCGCATGTCCTTCCACCACCAAGGATCGCAGAGCATTATTTTTTGCCTCCTGTTGCCTCCTCCTCCTACTTCACTTGCTCCTCCTCCTCATCTACCACCTCCTCATCCGGTCAGCCAAAGACCTTCACCACCAACTTTAGCAGAACCAGAGATAAACGTCAGCAGGCGGTTTTAAAACTCATGTGTTTGGGGGACAAACCCCACACTGCACAGGAACTTTGGAGGGGCATAGTAGAACAGACCGATAAGTGGTTGCTGCCAGTGAGCCTCATGCCCTGCCTGGTGGTGTGCGATTATGGGCGAAATCTCCTAGCAGCTCTTGGACTAGCCGGCTTGATGAACATTCCTTGCCTGGCGCATGTGCTGAATTTGGTGGTGCAGAAATTCCTTAAAAACTACCCGGACATGTCAGAGCTGCTGCAGAAAGTGCGGTCCTTCTGTGCGAACTATTGACGTTCTCACCCTGCTGCTGCTCGCCTGTCTGTGCTGCAGCGTAACTTCGGCATTCCCGCTCACCGCCTCATATGCGACGTGCCCACCAGGTGGAACTGCACCTTGTGTATGCTTTAGAGACTGTGCGAGCAGCAGCAGTCGATAGTGGAGTTTCAGCTGCAGCACGCACGGGTCAGTCGCTCTTCGGAACAGCACCACTTCACCACCAATGAGTGGGCCTCTATGCGAGACCTGTGTGACTTGTTGCGGTGTTTCGAGTACTCAACCAACATGGCCGGTGCCAATGACGCTGTTCTTAGCGTTACAATACCACTTCTATCTCTCCTTGAAAAAACACTTAGGGCGATACTGGAAGAGGATGTGGCACAGGAGGAAGAGGAGGAATAGGGGGCATTTCACAGGGTTTCAGGCCAGTCATTCAAAAGTGGCTCAGAGGGTGGGTTCCTGTGCCAGCAGAGGCCAGGTACACATGTGGCCAACCAGGACACAGTTCTAGAGGACGAGGAGGAGGAACCAGGTTCACAGCAGGGTGGCACCCAACGCAGCTCATGGCCATAACTGGAGCATGGCTGAGTGGATACGGAGAACACAGACGATACACCACCTACAGAGGACAGTTTATCCTTACCTCTAGGCAGCCTGACACACATGAGCAACTACATGCTGCAGTGCCTGCGCAACGACCACAAAGTTGCCCACATTTTAACTTGTGCTGACTACTGGGTTGCCACCCTGCTGGATCCCCTTAACAAGAACAATGTGCCATCCTTAATTCCCGCACTGGAGCGTGATATGAAGATGCGCGACTACAAGCGCACGCTGGTGATGCGCTCTCGAGGGCATTCCCAACTGACACCGGGGGACAAGAGGAATCACAAGGCGAAGGCAGAGGCGGAGGAGGAGGAGGTCGCCAATGCAGGTGGGTCATTGCCAGCACCTCAGAAGGCAGGATTAGCATGGCCAACCTGTGGAAAAGCTTTGTCACCACACCACAGCAACTGGCACCACCAGCTGATATGGAATGACTTAGCAGAAGGCAGCATTTGAACAACATTGTGGAACAGTACATGTGCACACAATTACATATACTGACTGATGGTTCTGCCCCATTCAACTTCTGGGTCTCCAAATTGTCCACATGGCCTGAGCTTGTCCTTTATTCCTTGGAGGTGCTGGCCTGCCCTGCAACCAGTGTATTGTCTGAACATATATTCAGCACGGCAGGGGGAGTCATTACAGACAAACGCAGACGCCTGTCCACAGCCAACATGGACAAGCTCACATTCATTAAAATGAACCAGGCTTGGATCCCACAAGACTTGTCGGTACCTTATGCAGAATAGACATTTATACCTGCCTCAACCGTACATTCTTGTACTCAAGTGCACTTATTCTTTGTTTTCTTTTTTTTTTATTTGTCCCCTTATTTTTGGGGCTACCCCAATTTAAAAAAAAAACATTGTTATCTAGCTACCTCCTCCTCCTCCATCGCTGCTTCCACCTACAACGCCACATTCACAGCCTCCTCAACCTCCGACTCCACATGGACATCCTCCTCCAAATTTCAGGTTAATAATTTTAAATTTTTATTTGTTTTATTTTATTTAAAGTTACTTCCCTCCACATTTGTTTGCAGAGCACTTGCCATGCTCTTAAGCCACCGAGTGGCACAATGACCAAGTATGCAGGTAGTGGAAGCTTTAGGAGACCACAGAGCGGCACAATGACAAAGTCTGGAGCTAAGAAGCATCATGAGACCACAGAGCGGAACAATGACAGAGTCTGGAGGTGGCAGCAGCATGAGTAGGCCACAGAGTGGCACAATGACAGAGTCTAGAGGTGGCAGCAGCATGAGGAGACCACAGAGCGGCAAAATTACAGAATCTGGAGGTGGCGGCAGTATAAGGAGGCCACTGAGTGGCACAATGACCGAGTATGCAGGTGGCGGCAGCATGAGGAAGCCACAAAATGGCACAATGACAAAGTGTCGATCGACCAAGATATTTCTGGGGAACCTGCCTGGCATGAACAGGCCTCTAGTAGCTACAGACAATGAGAAGACAATGTGTCAAGATACTGCTGCATTGAGCCCGGAAGAGTAGCGAAGTTCATCAAGATATGTCACTAAAGATTTTACTGTATATTAACGCAGAGCTGACTACTGAATTAATTTTGTTTTTCGACCGAAATACTTTAATAAAGATTTTACCACATATTACTGCAGCCCTGATGCAGAATAAAATTAGTTTTTCCACCAAAATATGTCAGTAAAGGTTTTTCCGCATATACCTGCAACATTGAACTCTGAAAATATTTTCTTTTTCTACCGAAATACGTCACTAAAGGTTTTATTACATTTAACTGCAGCGCTGAATGCTGAATAAAATTTGTTTTTCCACCGTAATAAGTCCCAAAAGATTTTAACGCATATTACTGCAGTGCTGAACACTGAATAAAATTTGATTTTCAACCAAAATACGTCAGTAAAGGTTTTGCCACATATACCTGCAACAATGAATGCTGAATATATTTTCTTTTTCTACCGAAATACGTCACTAAAGGTTATAGCACATATAACTGCAGTGCTGAACACTGAATAAATTTTGGTTTTCGACTGAAATACGTCACTAAAGGTTTTGCCACATATACCTGCAACAGTGAACGCTGAGTGTATGTCACTAAAGGTTTCAGCACATATAACTGCAGCGCTAAACGCTAAATAAAATTTGTTTTTCCACCGGAATAAGTCCCAAAAGATTTTACCGCATATTACTGTAGTGTTGAACGCTGAATAAAATTTGTTTTTCGACTGAAAAACGTCAATAAAGATTTTACCACATATAAAGGAGCACGGAGATGTAGAGGGTTTTCGGATTTCACCCGCACTATACGGACATCCAATTAATCACTGCTCCCAACAGCAGCTCCTGGGAAGGTCATAGAGCATCCCGGTCATCCGGCATCTATTTGCCCTGCTGAAGGATTATTTTTAAAGTATGTAGAAGCCACACGGGGCCCCCACGCTGTAGATTTATCATGGAAACATCATAGAGATTTTACCACATCTAACTGCAGCGCTGAACACTGAATGAAATTTGTTTTTTCACCAAAATAATTTACAAAAGGTTTTACCAAATATAAGTGCAGCGCTTAAAGCTAAATATTTTTTTTCCACCGAAATAAGTCCCAAAAGATTTTAACGCAATAAAATGCAGCGCTGAACGCTGAATGAAATTTGTTTTTCAACCGAAATAATTCACAAAAGATTTTACCGCATATAAGTGCAGCACTTAACACTGAATACTATTTTTTTTCCATCAAAATAAGTCCCAAAAGATTTTACCACATATAACTGCAGCACTGAACGCTGAATACAATTTTTTTTTTTCCACTGAAATAAGAACACTGAGTAAATTTAGTTTTTTGACCGAAATATGTCACAAAAGGTTTTTCCACATATAACTAGAACAGTGAACTTCGAGCATATTTGATCTTTTTTCACGTATATATGCCACTAAAGTATTTTCATCCGAATGTTATAGGCTGTCAGTTTAAAAAAAAAACAACGGCGCCTGAGGCAGAGTGATCTAAAGTGAACGGGACGTAGCGGAGGAAGTAGGTCTGCACCTGAAGAGTGAGACGCTGCCTTGTGCGGTTTCTGTGCTCCACAAAAGTCCCCGTAGTGTCCAGTAAGCAATACCGCAGATAGATGCGGGCTGGGGTGAATTAGTTCGCATTTTTGTGCAGGGTTAGTGCATAGTGTATTCACCTGTATTGGTGTGCTGCTCTTATGAACATCGAAACTTAAATAGAAAATTTCACCACAATGTAATTCGGTCCATACTGCAAAAAGTACTTTCCCACATATAACTGTAGTGCTTAACGCTGAATATATCTTTATTTTTCTACTCAAATACGCCACTAAAGGCTTTACCACATATAACTGCAACAGTGGACACTGAATATATTTTTATTTTTCTACTGATATAGGTCACTAAAGATTTTTCAAGATATAAGTGCAGGAGCAAATAGCAAATGTATATTTATTTTTCTACTGATATACTTAGCGCAAATAAAGGATTTTAAAGATATAAGTGCAACAGCGAATGGCGAATGTATATTTCTTTTTCTACTGCAATACGCCAGTAAAGGCTTTACCAGATATAACTGCAACAGTGAACTGAGAATATATTTTTCTTGTTGGACTGAAATAGGCCACTGTACACTTTCAACAGAAAACTATCAAAGTGTGAAGTGCGTATATATTTTTCTTATAGTACTGAAATACGCCCCTATACGCTTTCACCAGAAATAACTGCAACAGTGCATTGTGTATATATTTTTATTTTTGGACTGAAACACACCCTTATACGCTTCAACCAGAAATAACTGCACAAGTGAATTGAGAATATATTTTTCTTGTAGTACTGAAATACGCCTCTATACGCTTTCACCAGAAATAACTGCAACAATACAGTGCGTATATATTTTTGGACTGAAACATGCCCCAGAAATAACTGCAGACGTGAACTGAGAATATATTTTTCTTGTTGGACTGAAAAAGGCCACTATATGCTTTCACCAGAAATACCTGCAGAAGTGACCTGAGAATATATTTTTCTTGTTGAATTGAAAAAGGCCTCTATACTCTTTTAACAGAAAACTATTAAAGAGTGAAGTGCATATATATTTTTCTTGTAGTACTGAAATACGTCCCGTATGCTTTCACCAGAAATAACTGCAACAGTGCAGTGCGTATATATTTTTCTTTTTTTACTGAAATACGCCCCTATACGCTTTCAACAGAAATAACTGCAACAGTGCAATGCGTATATATTTTTCTTTTTTTACTGAAATACGCCCCTATACACTTGCACCAGAAATAACTGCAGACGTGAACTGAGAATATATTTTTCTTGTTGGACTGAAATAGGCCACTATACGCTTTCACCAGAAATAACTGCAGAAGTGACCTGAGAATATATTTTTTTTGTTCGACTGAAATATGCCACTATATGCTTTCACCAGAAATAACTGCAGAAGTGACCTGAGAATATATATTTTTTGTTCGACTGAAATATGCCACCATATGCTTTCACCAGAAATAACTGCAGAGGTGACCTGAGAATATATTTTTCTTGTTGGATTGAAAAAGTCCTCTATACTCTTTTAACAAACAACTATTAAAGAGTGAAGTGCATATATATTTTTCTTGTAGTATTGAAATACGTCCCATACACTTTCACCAGAAATAACTGCAACAGTGCAGTGCGTATATATATATATTTTTTTACTGAAATACGCCCCTATACGCTTTCAACAAAAATAACTGCAGAAGTGACCTGAGAATATATATTTGTTGTTGGACTGAAAATGATCACTGTACGCTTTAAACAGAAAAAAATGAAGAGTGAAGTGTGTAAATATTTTTCTTGAAGTACCGTACTGAATAAGATACTAAGATATACGCCACTAAAGGGTTTTCAACATAACACTTGCAGCCCAATAAGAAAAAGCTGGAATGACAGAGCTGACTAGTTGGAAGTCTGGTACAGCCTGCATTTGTGGGAGGGGCTGTGTGTATTTAAACCCCCTCGGCCACTGCAAGGGGGTGGCCGTTCTTCAATTGCCTCCTGCGCCTGTCGCCGTCACGCCTCACCTAGGAATGACGCCTCAGCCTTCCGGCGTGCCAGTACGCGGCACCCTCCCTCCTTACTCGCGTCAGGTAAGCGCGATCCTTCCTCCGGCAGCGTGCGCCGGGCGCGGGCCTCCTGCGGTCCATGTCTCCTGCGGTCGGCCGATGCCGCGTTCGCCGGCCGGAGGCACGATCCTCCCACCAACCAGTGTATGGCGGCTCGCGCCCCTTTCCTCCCCAGGCGGCGGGCGAGCCGCCCACCGTCTTCCTGGATGCCCGGCTAGGACTGCGCGCGCCTGCCGCTCGGGGGGGTAGGGGGGTAGGGCTTGTCGGCGATCCTGGGAAGAAACTAACTGCGCTGGAGGGTACCGGCTGTGCGGCCATGCCCGCCTCGTGGTTGTAGGAGGCTCTTCCTGGTTGTGGGTACAGGGGGCCACACTGTTCCCCCATGCAGGGTCCAGTGTAGAACCAGGCCCCTGTAGTGCATAGGGCCGCACGGTTACTGGCAGTCACAGGCGCTCGGCATCTTAAAAAAAAAAAAAACTTGCAGGTATTTGCCGGGATGGATTTGCCCAGCTGCCCGGTCGCCGCTGGCTGAGCAGACGGAGTGCCCCTCCACCTTGATCGGCGGGGGACGCAACACCCTGGGGTGCTTCTCTGTCTGGTCATGCCAGGGGCGACGGGCGGCTCATATCCTCGGCCCACGTTCACCGCGGGGCCGTCACGGGGCGGAAGGGCACCTTTTGTTGCATATTCCAGTTGCATCACTTGGGGGGGGGGTTTCCATGCGCATGGCCACGCAGGGGAACCTGCCATTGCTCGGGCTCCGCATGGCCCCCCACCATATACATCCAAGGGCCACAAATACAACATGCGCATGTATGTGTATATATACCTCCAGTGTGGAGAGAAAAAAAAAAAAAAGGGCAAAAAATTTTTTTAGACCCTCACGCGGATGTATGTGTATATATATGTGCATTTCACCGGGGGTCTCCTGCTGGTTGTGTGCATGGAATCCCTCGAGGTCCTCACGACGATAGTTTGCCGAAGCACCCGGGGTGCCCAGTCTGAAAGTTGCCTGAATCAAGTCAGGGTGCCCATGCTGGCATCGCTCAGGGTTCTCATGCTTGTAGTTTGCCTGAGTCGCTAAGGGTTCTCACGCTGGTTGTTTGCCTAATCGCTCAGGGTTCGCACGCTGGTTGTTTGCCTGAATCGCTCAGGGTTCTCACGCTGATAGTTGCCTGAATCGCTCAGGGTTCCCATGCTGGTGGTCGCCTGAATCGCTCAGGGTTCTCACGCTGTTAATTGGCCTGAATCGCTCAGGGCCCTCATGCTGTCAGTCGTCTGAATCGCTCAGCGTTACCATGCCGGTAGTCACCTGAATCGCTCAGGGTTCCCACGCTGGTAGTTTGCCTGTTTCACTCAAGGTTCGCACGTTGTTAGTGCCTGGATTGCTCGGGGTTCTCACGTCTGCTCGCTCTGCTTCACAGCCCACCCCCGTTCCAGCTGCCCGAAAAAGCAAGCTAAGTCCTGACTAGCCAACATCAATATTGACCTCTTGGCGGCCTTCCTCAGCACCCACCCTGACCAGCAGGCGGTGTCTTTCCTCCTCTCAGGCTTCCAGGAAGGCTTCGATACTGGGTTGGTGGCGCTCCCCCAGGAATCCTGGGAAGGCAGGAACCTGTTGTCGGCTGGTCAGGACCCCGAAGCTGTTCTTACCCTTCTGCAGAGCGAGGTCCAGAAAGGTTTTCTCCTCGGTCTTTTTTCCCATATCCCATTTGACTCCTGGCGAATCAACCCGATTGGTTTGTTGTCCAAACAATCCTCTAATAAAAAACGCTTAATCTACGACCTCTCCGCTCCACACATGTCCTTCACACCCAGCTTAAACTCCCTGATCCCTTCGGAAGAATTTTCCATGTCCTACTCTTCCATCGACGAGGCAGTTAGGTTCATCTGGCAGTCGGGAAAGGGAGCGGTCCTGTCAAAAGCAGACATCTCCGACGCCTTCAAACTGCTCCCTATTTCGCCTCGTCTGTGGAAGTACTATGGCATCAAATGGGAGGGCAAATATTATTTTGCAAACAGACTTACTTTTGGATCAAAAAGCAGTCCTTGGCTGTTCGACCGTTTTTCTTGCATGCTCCATTGGATCCTCGTCCAGCATGGGGGTATCAACAAAGTCATCCACTACTTAGATGACTTCCTGATTGTTGAGAACCCCACCGGCGCACCCCGCGCTTTGGAGACCCTGCTGTCCATCTTCGCCAGCTTGGACTTTCCCGTTGCCCCGGCTAAGACCGAGGGTCCTGGCACGAGGGTCACGTTCTTAGACATTGTCCTAGATACGGCACGCATGGAGGCCAGTTTGCCACCTCCGAAACTAGAAAAATTCCGCACTGCGGTCGCGGCAGCTGTCTCCTCCAGACTGCTGTCTAAGGTCGAGCTCCAATCACTCCTGGGCTCCCTCAATTTTGCCTCCCGAATCATGCCCCAGGGCAGGGCTTTCGTGTCGGGCCTTCTCGGTCTCCTCTCCTCCGTTCCAGAACAGGAATCCCTGATCCACCTAGACAATCAAGCAGTCGCCGATTTGCTTATGTGGCAGTCGTTCCTGGAGCACTGGAACGGCATCTCGCTCTTCGTACCAATGCCACGAGTCTCGTCACCAATGGTGTTCACGGATGCTGCCGCTTCCCGTGGCTTCGCAGCTATTTTCCACCCTCACTGGCTGGCGGGGGCATGGCCAACGGAGTTTCTCTCCAATCGGGAAGTCTTGAAGTCATCCCCCCTGCTGGAATTGTATCCATTGGTGGCGGCGGCCCAGGTCTGGGGCCACCTCTGGGCCAATAACTCAGTGGTATTCGACAGCCAGGTCCTGGTCGACATAGTCACCAGGGGTAGGGCCAAGTCAGCTAGGATTATGTCTTTCCTGCGGAAACTGGTATGGCTTTCCCTCAAATACAATTTCCATGTTTGTCCATCACATATTGCGGGGGCTAGCAATACAGCAGCTGATGCGCTTTCTCGCTTCAATTTTGACATTTTCTTCCAGGAACTTCCTGACGCAAATCCAGCAGGCACTCCTATTCCCCAATACGAGACCCTAACCATGGGTTGATGCGACTGGTCAAAGCCACGAAGAACCTGGCCCACAAATCCTTGGCTCCCAACACGGCTAGGAATTACACCAAAGGGCACAAGGCCTTCTTGCAATTCACCCTGACATATCCGCAGGGGGAGTTAGACGCAATTTCCCATATCCTAGCGTTCATCGCCCACTGCCACACCAACTTGCACTTGTCTTACGGCACCATCAAATATCTACCTGGCCAGGGTGCAGCATCATCGCCTGCTGGAGGACCCGTCTTGCGGTTCGTTTCTAGCCAATCACGCTGTCAAAGCAGCCCTTAGGGGAATTCAGAAAGAGGCTTCCAGGCCGGCTGTACGCCGACAGCCGGTCTCAGCGGAGTTATTTAGAGGCCTCTCTTTAGCCCTAGATGGGAACCCCTTTGGGCGCCTAACTAGTGTGGTTATCAAAGCCGCTATTTACTTAGGGTTCTATGGCTTCCTCAGTCCAGGGGAATTTACCGCGGCCACAAGCTCGCGTTGCACATTGAAGAGGCGTCATCTCATCTGGCGCGGCTCCCACTTCACTCTGCTCCTAGTCCGCTCCAAAACCAGCCAAGTGGGCCCGCCGGTTGAGGTGAGGTTCTTCCCGTCCGGTAACCCTTGGTGCCCCGTCAAGGCACTTCGGGAACTGTTGGACGCCCTGGCACTGTCAGGCGCAGATGACCCGTTACTCCCCTTCCAGGGCAAGCCGTTGTCCACTGCACAATTCCTAGCACATATCCGTCCACTAGCTTCCGTACTGGGTTTTAGGCCCGAATCAATTACAGGACATTCATTCAGGAAAGGCGCGGCATCTGCCGCTTCCCGGCACCAGGTCCCAGCTCACGTCATCCGTAGCATGGGCCGATGGAGGTCATCATGTTTCGCTAGATATGTTCCCAATCCACAGGCAGAGATATCCAAGGCTTTCTGTTCTTTGGTTCTGTAAGACATGTCTGAACTCATTAAACTCATATTGCATTTCTCTAATGGTTGTTCTTTTGCCCACTCTTCCAGGCTATACCCCCGCGACTGGCTCTAGGCACACCTCAAGCCAAGTAGATAGGCAGGGGCTTCGCCAGCCCCCTTCACTAAGTATCAGACCATACCACAAATGACTATTTGGATCCCCAAATAATCTTTCCATGCACTTGTAAATCACTTTCCTATCAATGTCCCTAGCGCCTTCTGACGTCTCTCCCTGCACTAAGATGCTGTGAAATGATTACTCTCTATCCTTTCCTGCACTTATAAATCATTTGTTCTGTCTTTTTTTTCACCCAATCGTTTTTCCACATGCTGTCCATAGCGCCTTCACACGTCTTTCCCTGCACTGTGAATGCTTGAAAATATCTGACTGTAAGATGGCCGCCGTATTTAGGGCTGGCTACTGATTGTCTACATGCAGGCATGTCAATCTGGGTGATCCCACCTTCCCAGAGTTCCTTGCCCCATGTCCTCAGTCCTCCCATGTGTAGCCACCATTTTAGGAAAATTGTGATTCGTTATCAAATGCGCGAGGAAATTCGCATTCATTACAAATCAAATTTTTCCAGAAATTCTAAACGAATTCCACTTCGTCAGCTCCGATTCGCTCATCTCTAGTTATCACGAAGCGTGAAGCATTTCAGATTCGGTGCAAATCAAATTTTCCCTGAAATTCGGTTTGAAGTCCACTTCGAATACTTCGATTGGCTCAACTCTATTCACTATGCTTCATATATGCTAAACAATTGACTTCAGGTAATGTACTGTATAAGCTGCAAATTATTTATTTTTACCTTTCTCCATTGACTGAAACACTAGAGACTCATCAGACGATAGCCGAGATATCTCCCCGGAGTTCTTCTACCTGGCACCTAGCCTTCATTTTGTGTATAAAAATCCACCAGTGGTGCTTAAGTTCCCTTTCACTGGGCCAACAAACTGACTATACTGCTGTGTTATATTATAAGCAAGACCACCAGAGAGCTGAGAGCTAGGAAAAGAGGTATTAATCCAAAAATGAATGTCAAGGACAAGGAAATATCTAATGTCAGTAAGGTAAGAAAATAATGTAACATACATACAAATAATTCTAAAGAAAACTCCCAAGTGTTTGATTATGTATTCGTTTCACTTAATAATTCAATAAAACCAGTTTATTCTCTTAAGGACCAGGACAATTTTCGTTGCATTTTCAAACTTTTTATTTTTGCATTCTGCATTTACTTTTGTGATTTTTTTTTCCACTTCTTTCTGTATTTTTCCACTTCTTTCTGTATTGCAACTTAGAAACTTATTTTTTGTGGTACAAGTTGTATTTTTCAATGGCACTATTTAATTTACCATAGTATTGGAATATCTTGAGGGATGAAACTAGAAGATAAAACATGATTCCGCCATGTTTTTTTTTAGTTATGTTTTTTATGCTGTTTACTGTGCACTAAAAATGTTAGTATGAGCAATACCAAATAGATAGACATATATTGTTTTTATATTATGTTTTTCCTCTTTAAAAAGACCTATAACTTTTTGTATTTGGCTAAAGAGTTATGTGAGGGCTCATTTTTTGGAGGGAGAACTGTAGATTTATTAAGTCAATTTTAGGGGTACATATAACCTTTTGATCACTTTTAATTCAAATGTTTGCAGCAAATCGGCCATTTTAATTATTTACAGCATTCATCAAGCACAATAAATAATTATATTGTAATAGTTTTGACATTTTCAGACATGGCAATATCAATTATTATTTAATTTTTATTATTTTCACATTGAAAATTGTAAAAGGTAGGGATTAAAATGTTTTATATATTCTTATTTTCAATTCCATTTTTTTACTATAATTTTTAGTCCCCTTGGAGGACTTGAATATTTGATCTTTGAATCATTTATACCATATACCTTAAACAGAATACTATTATACAGTCGATTTTGAAAGGCTTCCTGTTAAGCCATGCTGCAGGCACAGCTTAGCAGGCAGTTTGCTATGGCAGGCCTGGAAGTCTTCACAAGGCCTAAGTAGAGGCCTACTGGAAGGCCTACTGGTTAGATATGCAAATAGCAGGCACCAATATCAAACACCACGCAGAAATAATCAACAATTCATTTTTATTACATGATCCAATAAAGAGGACATATACAAATAACATATATAATAAAACACATGAAAAATGGAAGTGTAGGAATGTGAAAGAATACCCTCCAGACGTTGGGACTAATGCTAACTAATTACAAAGCACTACAGTCTATACTGCATAGTATACTTTAATACAGAATCGGCACAGGCATCCATCATTTAACCACAAGTAGCCAAAGGCTATCTCCTATATGACCCTACCGCTATATACATAAAAAATAAAATAAAATCAATTGTAGACTGAGGACAATAGTTGTTACTAACCCAAGGTTGGAGGGTACATCGCGACGTCTGATTTTGTAAAAATTCAATTTGGCTGGTTCGCAGAATTTTCTGAAAACACTCGATTCGATCCGAATTTATTTGTGGTGAAACGCGTTAAAAATTGCTATTTTCTGGCTGCAGAGAGCCTGTATAGTGGTGTAGAACACTGTGCCTTGCAGTAACACGCACAGGGAGTCCGCTGTGGTAGTGAAACAATACTGTGAGCCAGTATGACACGCACATGACAGGCGTCGCTCTTAGAATAAGTGCACACTTCACTTATTTGGTCGGTTATGGGGCCAAAGCTGAACAAATAACTCAAGTGTGTACTCAGATCAATGTTAGTGTCAACAAGAAGCGTATGCCTTTTACACCCTCGTCAGCTGATTCCACATAGATGTCTACAGAACCTGTTCTATTAAATGCTTATACAAGTAGAGCCCCCGACAGAGTGGAGAGGGTGTCAGCAGTACGTTTGTGTTGACGTCACTGATTATTTTGCCTTTCCTCTGATCCGTCAGAACAATAACCCCCAAAAACGCATCCTGTCTGTTGAGCATTCACATTCACTCGGTCAGCATTTGGTCAGTAATCCATCAGTATTGCAAAGCTAAAAAAAGTATATCCAAAACAGAGATGACACGTGAATGGAATATTTGCACTGCTTCTGTGTTTTGTGCCCAATCATGCTTTTAGCTACCAAATCATAAGCCAATTCTGATAGCACTATGCAGGCCTTACAGCTTCTACATAGACAGGATCAATTTTGTTTCTTATTTTTCCTTTTTTCTGACAGATCAGAAGAAAGGTCAAAAAAATGATGTTGTCAACAGGCCAAAAAGGCAAAATAGTGGCCTAGTCATGGAATGGGGAGGGTGGGAACAACATGAGAAGTCCATAAAGTGGCCCAATAATATAGTGGTAAGGTGGAAGCAGCATGAGAAGACTGCAGAGTGGCCCAGTGACATAGTAGTGAGGTGGCAGCAGCATGAGGAGGCCACAGAGTGGCCCAGTGACATAGTGTTGAGGCCCAGTGACATAGTGTAGTCTTGCTTATCCACGCCTGATTCATCTTGACAAAGGTCAGTCTCTCCACATTTTAGGTGAACAGGCGAGTTCTACTTGGGGTAACTATGGCCCACGCCGCACTAAACCCCCGCTCCAATGCCAAACTACTGGCCAGGCAGGACTGCTTTTTCAAGGCAAACTCGGCCAGTTGCAACCTCAAATCGAGTTTGGCTGCCCAGTAGTCCAGCAGATTTTTAATGTGGGATGGAGAGGGCTGTCCAAGTATGCCACCACCTGCTGGTTCAGGTTTTTCTCCAGGTCTAGATGATGCTGCTGCTGCTGGTGAGTAGTTTCTTAACTAGGCATGTGAAGAAAGCTGCTCATCAGTGACTCTAGACTCAAGCTGCTGCTGATGGAACTGATACTGCTACTACCCCTGACCCCTCCACAGCAGCCATGGCAGTGGAACGAGAGCACAGAGGGCCCCCTGGTCAGACCTGCGAGTAGATGGACGATGGCGCAGATAGGCAGCAGTCAACTGACTACATAGGATGTCTCTATAGTAGTTCAGTTTGTCCTCCCTCTCAGTGGTTTTAAAAAAGGCCCCCATTCTGGACCAACAAGCGAGGGTCCAACAAGGTGGAGAGCCAAAGGTCATCCCTCTGCCGAATGGTGAAAATTCGGCTGTCATTACCCAAGCAAGTGAGCATGCAGCGGCCCATTTGCGCACGTGAGTCGGAGGGACTCCCTGCCTCTATCTCCATTGCATACTGCCACAGTGTGCCTGGGTCATCTGCCTCATCTTTCTCATCTCCCTCTTGCTCCTCCGGCTGCTCCTGCTCCTCCTCTCCTGTCACCTGTGTAGAAAAACCATGCATTTCGCTACACATTGCTTTTGCTCCAATGTCCTCCTTCAGTTCTGCCCCCACAGGGCTCATGTGGCCTTGAGTTGTAGGCGCCATCCCCTGACCATCCAGATTTACCAGCATCTGTTCCAGGATGTGAATCAGTGAAATGACTTTGTTCATCCTATAGTCCTGGCGACTGACAAATAACGTGGCATCCTCAAAGGGCCTGAGCAAACGGCAGGTCTCACACATGAGCTGTCACTGGCTGACATCAAAGTTACACAGGGGAGTACTCCTGTCCGCTTGGATCATCAAGAAATCGTTTATGGCCTTTCTCTGTTCTTATAGTCGGTCCAACAAATGGAAGGTGGAAATCCAACTGGTGGAAACGTCACATATCAGCCTATGTAGGGGGACGCTATTCTGCCGCTGTAGCTCAAGGAGGGTGTGCTTGGATGTGTACGCCATTTTTAGGATGTCACTGAGAAAACCAGGATTCAATTTCTTGATGAAGGGCATGGCACAGTTCCTCCCCTGTGTGACTCAGTTCGCCCAGGCAAACAAGGTGTAGAACAGAGTGACACCACCATGCCCTGCACATGTAAGTATGCTGGAGGAGTACTGTGAATTGTCCCTGCAGTGGAGGCTGAGGACACGGTGGTGGATGAGGAGGCAGAAATTGTCGCAGGACAAACAGAGTGAGAACTTGGAGGCGGAAATGGCGTCTTCTGGCCAAGTTGCTTGTGTGGCTGAGCAGGAATTACATTCACCCAGTGAGCCGTAATGGAAATGTGTTGTTCCTGACCATAGTTACAGCTCCACATGTCAGCGCTGCTGTGCACTTTGGCAGACACCGACAGGCTCAAGGACTGGCCCATCTTCTATTCTACATATTTGTGCAGGGCTGGTACTGCCTTTTTTGCAGGAAATGACGGCTTGGGGTTCTTCACCTCGACTTGACACAAGCCATCATTTCTCTGAAAGGTGCAGAGTCAACCACTTGGAAAGGGAGGGACTGCAGTACCAGTAACTCGGCCAGGAGCACGTTCAGCCTCTGCACCATAGGATGACCACACGCATATTGCTGTCTCTTGGCAATTGTTTCGGTTATTGACTGCTGATGAAATGAGTGACAAGAAGTAGGAGGACAAGGAGTAGGAGCATCAGCACCAGTAGATGATGGGAAGGACAGACAGCTCCCTTCGGCTGAGGTGGTGGAGCCTTGGCTGCCTGAAATCAGGTGCGTGCCACTGGGTGATGCAGCGGTTGTTGTGGCAGGCTGGACCACCACATAGGAGCCGTGGTCCTACCAGGACACTTTATGGTGATGCTTCATAAGTTGACGCAGGGCTGTGGTGCACCCGGGGCACGCTTCACTTTTTGCCCACAGATTCGGCAAATAGCCATGTTCACCTCCTCCGGCAGCCCCAAAAAATGCTTTAGAACATATAACTGCACCTCACAACGGCTAATAGGACGTATAATTTAGAGTTGATCGAGAATGCTCGGCCGAATACCAGCTTGGCTCAAGCATCTTGATGCTTGGCACATGTTGGTATTCAGCCGAATACCGCATGTGCTCGAGAGCAATGCTCAAGTCTCCTCCCCAGCCGGAACGCTTCATCGAGTGCTATATACTGTAGCACCTGATGACGTGTGTTCGGCTCAATCTTAGTCAGGGAGAGCTGTGCTGAGGAAGGGACAGAGAGTGTAGGGAGTGATATAGGAATATTTTTATTAGAAAAACTTGTCAGAGACCCAAAAGTCCTTTTAAGGACTATTGTGTGTGGCAGCAGCAATATGTATTAAGCAAAGACCTTTGCTGTATTTGTGGGAGGGGAGGCTGATTACAAGGCTAGTTATATGCACCTGTGGGCCCAGGCTGGCTGGTTACTAGGTTATTTATAGGCACCTGTGGGTCCAGGCTGACGCCGATTCAGCTGATTTCACTACCTCTGGGTCAGCTCTAGGATACAGCAGCATGGTGTGGAGGCTCCTTACGGCTGGGGGATGGCAGAATGTCTCAGGAGGGCGCTGGTATTCATGGTAGGATCGGAGTGGTTTGCACAGGACCCACGCTGCGGTCCGCAACATGTAGCGCTCTGGGATGAAGCAGAGTTTGGGCGCTAAAGGGCCGAGCATTGGTTGTTAGTGGGCTCAAGCTGTGCACGCTGTGTTTTGTGTATCAATGGTTGATTTTAAAAAAAAAAAAAGCGCAGCAGCATCATGTGGAGGCTCGTTCACACCTGGGCATCGGCAAAAAGGGCCAGGTGAATGCTGCCACTTACTGTGGCACGGGACCCACAGTGCGGTATGCGATTCGCAGTTCTCTGGGTCAAAGCAGAGTTGGGTGCTAACAGTCAAATGACGGTTGTAAGTTTTTTTTCTAGCTTGTTAGGGGCTATTGCATATAGTTATTGGTGTAGCATGCGCCTAGAGTAGGTATGGTTGCATGTTTTCTGATATCTGTTTCATACGTAAAAAAAAAAAAAAAAAAAAGTGTGTTTTTCTATTACCTGTTTTACATGTGGGGCGCACGTCCGCAGTTAAAGCCAGACATGCAAGGAGTTGGTCAGTATATGGGGACACAAGCAGATCGGTCAAGGTGCCGGTATTTGAGTTCTGATGCTCTTGTATATAAGTGTGTTTAATCTATGAACTGTATGTTATGGGCATGCATGTGTCAGGGGTTCTGTTCTAGGTTTATAAGTGCACTATATGTCGAATAATTAGCGTTGCATCATGGGTTATATTCAAACACGTTTATATTTTTTTTAGATGGTGTCGTGGTGACCCATTTAAAAAAAAAAAAAAAACCTGCAGCATTATGTGGAGGTTCGTTCGCGCCTGGGTAATGGCAGAAGGTGCCAGGCGAGTGCTGGCATTCACGGTAGGCTCAGACTTGGTTACACGGTTAGTGACTTGTAGCGCTCTGGGGCGAAGGAGGTGGGGCGCTTATGGTCGAATGATCATGGTTAGGTTTGTTACCTTCAAAAGCTACCGTCTGTCTGCATTTACATTTTGTCTTATACTCCATTCACTACTAGAGCAGCGTTCATGCGTTTGCTGTTGCATCACAATAATACTCTGCTCACTTCAGATTGCATTCATACGGCTGCGTTATACCTCGCTCTTCATGCTCAGAGCTGGGCCCATACCATGTTTTAGGCACCACTCACATCCAGAGCTGCATTCACCCACCTGTTCATACATCAGATGTTATATTCTGCTTCCACTTAAAGCTGCATTTTCCCTTTCATTGCTACATCATGGTTACTCAGTATTTTAACTAGGGCAGTCAGCACACCGCTCTGATACCGCTTTCTTTCAGGTTTACGTTTCTTTTCTCGCTGGTTGTTACATTCCATAGGCCTACTTTTCTGTTTCACTTCGGTGAAAAAAAAAAAAAAAAAATGGGTGCTGTTCTTTAGTCCTGGTTCGCATTCACTCAGACTAGTCTCCTGCCCCAGCTCACCATACAGTCCCTCAGCGGTCAGTGGGTTAATAGGAGTAAGTTTCCTACTATGTTTCAGAAGCTGTTCACACGTTGTCACGATTAGGGTCTTCTCTTAGCGAATTGTAATGCCTCTGGCTCTTTTTCTCCCATCTGTTCAATTATACGATTGGTTTAATGTTTACTTAGGCACGGGGTTCGGTTCACTATTGTCTATGCATATCCCATCAGGTCTGGCTCACATTTTAATTACTTATCTCCACTGTAATGTCATCTAGTTCAGTCTTGGCTTCGGGGGCCCAATGACCGCTTCAGCCTCATGGCTCCGCGGGGTCTATGACCGTTCTTCACGTTATTCGTTAGGGGTACAATATGGTTGTAAACTGGTTAGTGTCCTAGGTTACTATCGAAAGGGGGTCATGGTTATGCGAGTCCCCAAGTCATACTGGTGCTGCTTAAGTGGTTAAAAAAAAAAAAAAATAATATAATTTTTTTTTTTTAAATTGACATAAGTTTCGCATTCATGGCTACGCCATTAGAGTCTCTGACGCATGGCTTCTCCGTTTAAGTTTGACATGCATGGCCCCGCCATTAGTGTCTCTCGCGCATGGCCCCGCCATTAGTGTCTCTCGCGCATGGCCCCGCCATTAGTGTCTCTCGCGCATGGCCCCGCCATTAGTGTCTCTCGCGCATGGCCCCGCCATTAGTGTCTCTGCGCATGGCCCCGCCATTAGTGTCTCTCGCGCATGGCCCCGCCATTAGTGTCTCTCGCGCATGGCCCCGCCATTAGTGTCTCTCGCGCATGGCCCCGCCATTAGTGTCTCTCGCGCATGGCCCCGCCATTAGTGTCTCTCGTGCATGGCCCCGCCATTAGTGTCTCTCGCGCATGGCCCCGCCATTAGTGTCTCTCGCGCATGGCCCCGCCATTAGTGTCTCGCGCATGGCCCCGCCATTAGTGTCTCGCGCATGGCCCCGCCATTAGTGTCTCTCACGCATAGCTTCTCAGTTTACATTTTACACACACAACTCCGCCATTCGAGGTCGGCTGCGTGGTCCGCCACAGTAGGTTCCATGTCTATTTCTGCCGTCAGGCCCGCTCGCATGGCTCGGTCAGCTGTGGCTCGCAATACAATTCTTCTTGTGGAGGCTCGCATGCATGGCTTTTGCCATTAGAATCTAACTCACATTATTGTTGTAGGTTGTTGGGTCTTCATCGTTTTCTTTTCAAGCAGTCATCTCAAGCCTTCCTTTTCAGACATCACCTTCTCCTGGGTTCGCATTTTTCTCCCATTTACCCTCTCTAGGTTCTTGCTTCCCTCGCTCCCCGCTGTTACTTTTCTCTTGCCCGTCCTTGCATTATAGACCCATTCTCCCAGGAAGCTGACCCTGTGATCTCATTTTTTCACGTTTCTCAAATTTCGGCTCTCAAAGGGTTGTTCAGGAAAAAATAAAAAATAATACTATGGCATCAGTTTCGTCCACAGGGAGTCCTGTCTCACCACTTCAGGCGATTTACGAAGTCTGTCACGACTACAGACTAATAAGTCCTGTCTCACCACTACTTGCGATTTACGAAGTCTGTCACGACTACAGACTAATAAGTCCTGTCTCACCACTACTTGCGATTTACGAAGTCTGTCACGACTACAGACTAATAAGTCCTGTCACGACTACAGGCGATTTACGAAGTCTGTCACGACTACAGACTAATAAGTCCTGTCACGACTACAGGCGATTTACGAAGTCTGTCACGTCTACAGACTAATAAGTCCTGTCTCACCACTACAGGCGATTTATGAAGTCTGTCACGACTACAGACTAATAAGTCCTGTCACGACTACAGGCGATTTACGAAGTCTGTCACGACTACAGACTAATAAGTCCTGTCACGACTACAGGCGACTTACGAAGTCTGTCACGTTACTGACACGATAAGTCCGAGCGCCACTACAGGCACAGCATACGTAGTCTATCATGACCTTAAGCTTGTCCTGTCATAGCGGCAGGCATTGGGTGTACATTATGTCTTCATTACAGACATGCTTACTTCATCGTCAAACTCGGGCTGAGGGTGTTGGTGTCGCACCTAGTTCCTGGGTACCGGTTTATCATCCAGTAGTAGGTACAATAATAAGGCACAATATACGTAGTCTGTCACGTCTATGGACTCAACAAGTCCTATCACTACTGTAGGCGCAGCATACATAGTTTATCACGACCTTAAGCTTATTTCCTGTCACAACTGCTAGTATGGTGGGTATGTTTTCTGTCCTCATTACAGGCAACATTAGCTCGTCAATTGGAACAGCCATGTACTCGTGCTTATGGTTCCCCAGGCCTGGTGAGTCTACACATTTCACTTAATCCATTACTAGAGTTAGACGGCATCCGCCATCTTCTAACTTTTTGGGTCCTTTATAAAAAATAATAATAATAATTAAAGCGGTGGCCTGGGGAATAAGTATAGGTGAAGTATTTTGCTACCATTAGCAGGGCCCTCGGCGAATGGTTGGACTTCAATTAGGCCCTTCCATCAGATTTACCATTGTTTCAGTCTGCAGCTCTCAGGATTCAGACCGTCTCGTAATATGTTCATATGTTGGTCAACATAGGAGTAAATTGTTTCTGATTACCAACCACTCTTTCAAAAGCATCAACATTAGCTACCTCCAAGAACGACGTGCCGGCGCACGTGACAAAGAGGTAAGGTACATAGAAGTCTCTGTGGTATGTACGGTATATTCCGCACCTTCATCGTGTAGTGTCTTTGCGTTCAAAGTGGGTGTCGTAATGGTATGTATATGTTTTGCTCTAAACTAAGGTCTGCTCTTTTTGGCCCCTTTAGGCTGCCCTACCGCAGCAGTTATGGCACAATTCTACTGCTTGTTGTAGATAGGTTTAGATAGGTTAGGTACAACTTTCTGATAGCCGATCCGACCACAAGTATTAAGCAAAGACCTTTGCTGTATTTGTGGGAGGGGAGGCTGATTACAAGGCTAGTTATATGCACCTGTGGGCCCAGGCTGGCTGGTTACTAGGTTATTTATAGGCACCTGTGGGTCCAGGCTGACGCCGATTCAGCTGATTTCACCCACCCACCCACACCATCTTACAGTCACTTCATATTAGGGTGGCCCCCTTTAGGCTGCCCTACCGCAGCAGTTATGGCACAATTCTACTGCTTGTTGTAGATAGGTTTAGATAGGTTTGGTACAACTTTCTGATAGCCGATCCAACCACAAATATTTTTAGCGCAACCTATGCTAAATTGGTAAAACTTTACAAACCCAAAAGTCCTTTTAAGGACTATTGTGTGTGGCAGCAGCAATATCTATTTTTAGCGCAAAATGCGCTAAATATCTAAAACTTTTAAGGACTATTTTGTTTGGTAGCAATTTATTTTTTTATAGCATCCCGCGCTAAATAGCGTGCAATAGTTAGGCCGCTGCAGACAGCGACAATAACTGCGCCCATCTCCAGTGAAAAGTGTGAGCTTCCAAAAATATCTGTGACAACCAGTGTACAGCTTCTGTAGATGGTGTCCACTGCGGACAGTAACATTAGTTGCGCCACATCTCCTGTGTAAAGTGTGCGCATCCAAAAAGTATCTGTGACATCCAGTGTACTTTTTCCATAGACGGTGTCCGCTGCTGACAGTGACATTAGAGAGCCACATCTCCTGTGTAAAGTGTGTACTTTCAAAAAATATCTGTGACATCCAGTGTACTTTTTCCGTAGACGGTGTCCGCGGACAGTGACATTAGCTGTGCCATATCTGCTGTGTAATGTGTGCACTTCCAAAAATATCTGTGACATCCAGTGTACTTTTTCCGCACACGGTGTCTGTTGCGGACAGTGACATTGGCTGCGCCACATCTTCTGTGTAAAGTGTGTACTTCCAAAAAATTTCTGTGACATCCAGTGTACTTTTTCCGTAGACGGTGTCCGCTGAGGACAGTGACATTAGCTGTGCCATATCTCCTGTGTAATGTGTGCGCTTCCAAAAAATATCAGTGACATCCAATGTATTTTTTCCACAGACGGTGTCCGCTGCGGACAGTGACATTAGTTGCGCCACGTCTCCAGTGTATAGTGTGTACTTCCAAAAAATATCAGTGACATCCAGTGTACGTTTTCCATAGACAGTGTCCGCTGCGGACAGTGACATTAGTTGTGCCATATCATCTGTGTAAAGTGAGTGTATCCAAAAAATATCTGTGACATCCAGTGTACTATTTCCGCAGACGGTGTCTGCTGCGGACAGTGACATTAGTTGCGCCACGTCTCCAGTGTATAGTGTGTGCTTCCAAAAAATATCTGAGACATCCAGTGTACAATTTCCGTAGACGGTGTCCGCTGCGGACAGTGATATTAGAGGCGCTACCTCTCCTGTGTAAAGTGTGCGCATCCAAATAATATCTGTGACATCCAGTGTACTTTTTACGTAGACAGTGTCCACTGCGGACAGTAACATTAGCTGTGCGCAATCTCCAGTGTAAAGTGTGCGTATCCAGAATCACCAACAGGCCATCAATCATAATTTTTCAAGAGTGTGTATGATGCCCTCCTTTATGTGTAACAAAGGGTGTATTGTTGTGCCGGTTCCTTGTAATTTTTGGCAGCCCTTTCACTTAGTGCACAGGCTTTGTGAGTGTAGGAGTCCCACTACATAAAAAATTGTACCACAATGTGAATGAGGCCCTCCTTTATGTGATATAGAGGTTGTATCGAAGTGCCTCTTGCTTGTAATTTTTGGCAGCACTTGCACATTATACACAAGTAAATATACAGGAAAGAATGTTTCCTAACAATTTTTTCCTGTAAAATTGATTTTATCTTTGGTTTTGTGCGTATTATTGTCAGTCTGTAAAAGTGGCGTACTAGTCGGACAACATCGTTCCCAGCAGCGACCTGGGAGCCCAAGATGCATCCAGACATCCTCCTTATGCTGTTCCTGAACCATTTCGGTGGTGTTTCCATAAATTTCTGACCTTTTCTTATGAACCAGGCACCCTCCCCTCTTCAGAGCAGGGGGTGCCTGGTTTAATGCTCGAGTTCTCCATTGACTTCCATTATACTCAAGTGCTCTGTTGAGCACCCGAGCATCCCGATGTGTTCGGCCTGAGCACCCGAGCACTTTGGTGCTCGATCAACACTAGTACAAATATTTCCTAGTAATACACCCTGTTAATGGCTGTATCACATAGCACTTGCACCCCAAGAACAAGAACGGTTTGCTTGAATTACAGAGCTGTATAATGGCAATTGGGATTCCAAGTCAGTGCAGCAAGGTGTAATAGAATCACTCCTATTACCCAGGCTGTACACTCCCCTATTCAACCCTGTTCTGTTATAGTGTGATGATGATTCCTCCCTATCCTTTCTCTGAACTTGGATTTAGCACAAAAAAAAGTTTTAAAGTATTTTCTAAAAGTAGCCTAAACTGGGTTATGTAGTTATGTAGCAAGCAGGGGTGTAACTAGCATTCTATGGGCCCCAGGGCAAACTTTGAATTGCCCCCCGACCCCAACCCAAACCCCAAATACACAATACAAAAATGGTCTGCTACTTTTCCATCATCCTCCCATCTTCTGGACAAATCATCCTACTACCCCCAATACTGTGCTGCTGTGCTCCCCAATACTATACTGCAGAAACAGATAAACCCTCTGATAATACTAGTACCACACAGACCCCCCCATATAAAATACCCCTTCTTTGTGGCCTCAGTAGAAGCCCCCATAGTGTTCCTCTCCCCCATATAAAATACCCTTTCTTTGTGGCCTCAGTAGATGCCCCCATAGTGCCCTCCTATAATGTGCCAGTAAGAAGAGCTCCACATAGATGCCCCCATAGTGCCACCCAATAATGTGCCAGTAAAAAGTGCCCCCATACATGCCCCCAATCATGTGCCAGTAACAAGTGCCTCTTGCCCCCCAATCAGGTGCCAGTAACAAGTGCCTCTCCCCCCCAATCCTGTGCCAGTAACAAGTGCCTCTATCCCCCCATGTATGTGCCAGTAACAAGTGCCTCTCCCCCCCAAATCATGTCCCAGTAACAAGTGCCTCTTCCCCCAAATCATGTCCCAGTAACAAGTGCCTCTCCCCCCAATCATGTACCAGTAACAAGTGCCTCTCCCCCCAAGTCATGTGCCAGTAACAAGTGCCTCTCCCCCCCAATCAAGTGCCAGTAACAAGTGTTGTACCATATAAAAAAAAATGAACACTTATACTTACCTCCATGGCAGCGATGCGATGCGGACCTCTTCCGGCCTGTGTCCCGCGCTCTATGGCTCAGGCGACGCAACCGCGCTGTACGGCTCAGGCGCCACAATTCCGTCATCGCACTGCCTGTACCGGCCTCTGATAGGCTGCAGGCCTAGTGCCTGCAGCCTATCAGAGGAACGGGGAAGGGAGACGCCTCTCTCTCCCCTGCCCATCTGAGGACGGTGATACAGATGACTATGGAGATGAGCGCTTCCATAATGGAAGCGCTCATCTCCCGGTGCCCTGCCGCTGCCACTGCTGCCGATTATTAAACTATTGCGGCGGGGCTGCGGGCCCTTTCCCCTGCCGCAGAGTGTGAGACCGTGATCGTTAACCCCTGCCTGGGGGGCCCTGTGGGCCCGTCTGACTCAGTGGCTTGGTTGCAATTGTGACCGCTACGACCTTTATAGCTATGACACTGGTAGCAAGAGCACTGAGGGGGGTAGTGGGGGTTGCTTCTTGTAGCTTTCTTAGATTTTGTAAATTTTATGTTTGAAATATGATGGAAAGTCTTTGGCTGAGATGAGAAATGTGGGAGGGGGTACTGGGAAATGGAATAGAGATTTAAAGGTATTAAACAATTGTTCAGGTTTGTGGGATAGAAATGATATAAGAGTACTGAAGTACGGTAGTTCTGTTTAGAAGAGGTAAGTGCAGACTTGAAGTTGAGAACAGCTTGTTTATATGAGATTAAGTCTGTTTTGGAGTGAGTTTTATTCCAGTGTAGTTTTGTAATCTAGAAGCCCGTCTCAGTTTTTTTGTCTGGCGAGTAGTGTTGAGCGAGACGAAGCATTCAAAGAAGAATTTCGTGTGAAGTTTAGGAAAACTTTGATTCACAATGAATCAGAATTTTCTTGTGCTTTGTGGTAACAAATCAGGTTTTCCTACAATGGTGGCTGCATGTGTTACAAAGCAAAACTAAGTGTAGAGGAGAAAAGCCTAGGAATACAAGATCACCAATAATGCCGTGCAGCCAGCAAATCCACAGATAATCATCCCCTGTGATGTCACAACACTATAAAACTTTCATCCTGCGCGGTCTTCACCATTCTCCTGTGAGCTGAACATAGGGAGAGACATGGAACATGCCCATGCACTAGGGACAATGTTTCTAAAAATGATTAATAGAAGAATACTGTAGAGGGAGAGTGCACGGAAAGCGCAAGAAGACTGCAGGGAGACTACAGGGAGAGTGAAGGGATACTACAGGGAGAGTGCAGGGAGAGGGCAATGAGACCTATTCTGTGTTTTATTTATTACTACATTTACTTATTCCTACATGAGCTATAAACTAAGATATGCAATTTAATCTTAATAAGATGGAAGCCTTTATTATTTCACTGCCAGCCAATGACCATCCTATTCTGTTGCTGGCTTTACTACTTCCAAATCATCCTTCAAAGTCTTAATGTCCTAGAAAAGTCAGCAAGATGCAGAGAGAGAAGGAGCGTAATGTTTCTGATGACTACAGATGAACGAATCGAATTTGACGAAGGGGAATTCGATCCGCATTTCAGCAAAAATCCGATTTGCACTGAACCCGAATTTCCTAAACAAATCACATTTGTTCCTAAAATGGCTGCTGCACGTGTTAGGACATGAAGCAAAGAACTCTGGGAATGAGGGATCACCCACAATGCCATGCATGCAGCCAATCAGCAGCCATCCAGCCCCTATGATGTCATAGCCCTATAAATAGCCTCAGCCATCTTGGATTCAGTCATTTTCCAGTGTACTTAGTGCAGAGAGAGACGTCAGCAGACGCTAGGGACAGTGCTAGGAAAGACTTTATTGTGCTGAAAAATCGAGTTAGAAGTTCAGGGAAAGATTTTTCAACCTGTAGGGAAAGGATAGGGAGGCATCATCTGCACTATAAAAGGAGAACAGGGTGCAATAGGAGAGTGTACAGCCTGGGTAATAGGAGCTATTCTGTTACACCTTGCTGCACTAACTGGGGATACAAATTGCAGTTATACTGCTGCTTTCAGGCTGTTTGCACTATATGATACATCACTAATTCCAGCAAACCTTGCTTGTTATTGGGGTGCAACTTCTGTGTGATACAGCCATTTAAGGGGTGTATTAATATAAAATATGCGTATGTCCTATTAGCCGTTCTGCGGTGAATTTTTATTGTTATACTTTTTTGGGGGGTTTATTAATAGTAAAAAGAATACATCTTAATTGCTGTTCTGCGGTGAAGTTACATTGTACTACAGTTATTTACGGTGTGTATTAATAGGAAAAATACCTCCGTTCTAGTAGCCGTTCTGCAGTGAATTTTAATTGTTTATTTTGTTTTTATTGGGGGGGGGGGGTATTAATAGGAAGAAAGAAAGGGAAAAAATATGTCATAATTGCCGATCGGGGGTGAAGTTACAGTACATTGTACTACAGCCATTTACGGGGTGTATTAATAGAAGATATACATACGTATTATTAGCCGTTCTGCATTGATTTTATATTGTTAGGAAAGGTATGTACATCCTATTACCCGTTCTGCAGAGAATTGTGATTGTTATATTTCTTTTTTTTGGGATGTATTAATAGGAAAAAGAAAACTTTTTAATTGCTGTTCTGCAGTGAAGTTACATTGTACTACAGCCATTTACGGGGAGTATTGATAGGAAATAAACGTACATCCTATTAGCCGTTCTGTGGTGAATTGTGACTGTTATATTTTTTTTGGGGGGTGTATTAATAGGAAAAAGAATATGTCCTAATTGTCATTCTGCGGTGAAGTTACACTGTACTACAGCCTTTTTTGGGGTGTATTGAAAGGAATTAAACGTACCGTACGTCCTTTATATTAGCTGTTCTGCAGTAAATAGTGATTGTTATATATATATATTTTTTTGGGGGGGTTTATTAATCAGAAAAAAATATATGTCTTTATTGCCATTTTGCGGTGAGGGTACTTTGTCATACAGCCATTTAGGTGGTGTAATAAAAGGAAATATTTGTACGTCCTATTAGCATTGCTGGAGTGAATTGTGATTGTTATATTTCTTTTTTGGGGTGTATAAATAGGAAAAAGAATATGTCTTAATTGCCGTTCTGCGGTGACGTTACATTGTACTACAACCTTTTTTGGGGTGGATCATTTTAATTTAATTATTTTATTATACAGTATGTCAGATAGACAGGTGACAGGCCCTTCAAAGGGAACAGCCAGTGGCCACAATGTTTCTGTCGCAGGCAGAAGTAGCAGCAGAAGAAGAGGGGGTAGCAGCAGGAGTCGCAGCAAGAGGCCTGAGCTCCCAGTGTCATCTAGCGGTCGTGTCTTGACCAGCAACACAGCGGTGCTTGAATAGTTGACTCGATCTTCAACTTTGTTGCAAGTTACATCACATTCCCCCAGCCAAGAGTCGATGGGTTCCTCTGACAGGACGCCTAGTTGGCATGGCCCGGGAGCAGGCCCTGTGCCCCCAACTGTCCTCAACTTGCCTCTGTCGTTTTCTGTTCCTTCAGCGCGAGAAGAATTATATGACGTAGGCTTGGCTCCACTTTTCAGTGAGGATGAGCTACTAGAAGACAGTCAGCAGCTACTTCCCAGCAAAGATCTGGAGGAAACATCCGCAGCTTCCTCCAGATACTAGTGATTATGAGAGTTGAACAGGAGCAGGTGTTGTGAGCGGTCAGGCTCCTGGCCCTGAGACCGTTAAGGGGGACATCATTGCCGTGCAGACAGTAGCGGATGATGATGTTTTCCAAGCGGTGGGCTCTGAATTATTCAGAGAACTGATTGCTTGTGTTGAACCAAGGTGGAGAGTCCCAAGCCATCATTTCTTTACGAAAAAGACAGTACTAGCCCTGCACACATATGTAGAACAGAGGGTGGGTCAGTCCTTAAGCCTGCCGGTTTCTGCTAAAGTGCACGGCAGCGCCGATGTGTGAAGCTGTAACTATGGTCAAGGACAATATATGTAATTTACTGCCCACTGGGTAAATATGGTTCCTGCCCAGCCACAACAGCAACTTGGCCAGGTGACGCTGCTTCCGCCTCCAAGTTTTCATGCCATTGGTCCTGCGTCAATGTCAGCCTCTGCCTCCTCATCCTCCACCGTGTCCTCAGCCTCCACTGCAGGAACAATTCCCTGTGCTCCTCCACCATACCACATGTGCAAGGCACGGCGGTGTCACGCTGTTCTACACCTAGTTTGTCTTGTAACAAGGGTGAGTTTTCCGCACGGGTGCAATGTGTGATGTGACCGCATTGCACCCGCACTGAATCTGGACCCATTCCCTTCAATGGGGCTGTATACATGAACGGTGATTTTCACGCATCACTTGTGCGTTGCGTAAAAATCGCAGCATGCTCTATATTGTGCGTTTTTCACGCAAAGTGGTACATAGGAATTTCATATCCCTTTCTGGTGTGATTAATGGTATGTCCTTTTAAAATTTGGTAAGGGAGTGAATCTAGGTGAGGGAATCTAGTATAATTCTGAAGTGTATTTAAACAGAATGGAAGTATGGGTAGATGAGAAAATAACAGTATAAATATTACAAGTTGTAATATTTATACTGTTATTTATACTGTTATTTTCTCATATTCTAATATTTTCTACCCCTGCCCTGCATACCTCACCTGGAAAAATATTCTGTCAAATCGGCGGCATTTGGATTGTTGGGTGATCTGTACCCCTTTTTTTTTTTTTCAAACTACCCCTGCACTGCATACCTGACTAGGAAATATATTCTGTAAATTCCTTGGTGTTTAGATTGTTGGGTGCTGTAGTTATTTGCTGTAAAATCTCCACGATGTCTTCATGATAAATCTGCAGCGTGGGGGCCCCGTCTGGCTTCTACACACTTTCAAAACAATCGTTCAGCGGGGAGAATAGATGCCGGATGACCGGGACGCTCCATGATAACCCCTTTTTTTCTTTCAAACTACCCCTGCACTGCATACCTGACTGGGAAATATATTCTGTAAATTCGGCGGCGTTTAGATTGTTGGGTGATCTGTACCACTTTTTTCTTTCACACTACACTACCCCTGCACTGCATAGCTGACTGGGAAATATATTCAGTAAATTCAGCAGCGTTTAAATTGTTGGGTGATCTGAACGCCTTTTTTCTTTCACACTACCCCTGCAATGCATACCTGATTAGGAAATATATTCTGCACGCTGGTAGACGTGCTGCTGATGGCATTCCCACCTGACACCAGGGCCTCAGAGGAAGCACAAGGCGAAGGCAGAGGAGGAGGGAGAAGTTGCCAATACAGCTGGGGCACCGCCAGCACCTCAGAAGGCAGGGTTAGCATGGCCGAAATGTGAAAAAGCTTTGTCAGCACGCCACAAGAACCAGCAACACCAGCTGATATGGATAGTGTTGAGCGAACAGTTCGAGCATAGTTCGGGTGCGTACCGAATTTTGGGGTGTTCGGGTTTGGGTCCGTTGTTCAGCGATTTCTTCCCGCTTTTTGAAGGGCTGCACAGCAGCCAATCAGCTAGCGTTTTACTTCTTGCCCTAAGAAGCCATCACAGCCATGTCTACTAATGGCATGGCTGTGATTGGCCAAGTGCAGTATGTGACCCAGCCTCTATTTAAGCTAGAGTCACGTAGCGCCGCGCGTCACACTGCTCTGATTAGTGTAGGGAGAGGACGAAGCTTCTGTGAGGGCGAGATTAGGCAGGGAAAAGTCAGCAAAAGCACCTAATGAAGTGATCGATCTACAGCTGTGAATGAATTAACTTCTGCTAGTTAATTGCTCACTGGTTTTTAGGCTGCACAGAGCGTTTTTCTGTCACTTTTTTCTGGGGTGATCGGCGGCCATTTTGTGAATTGTGGTGCACTAGAACAAGCTGCCGCCAAGTCCATCAATCCATCAATACTAGGGTTTTTATTGCTATATTTTACATCAGGGACTTGGCTGTGCTTATTGTCACCCCTAGAAACTCAGGATAGAAATTTCTATATTTTATTAAAGGGTTAAATTCAATTGCCAAAATACCAATCCCCTAAATATGGTGTTCCAGCTGTGCCTAGCCAAGTGTAATACTGTCTGCTGTCTGGCAAAGGATAGATTATTTTCTGTGGTGAAATTCAATTGCCAAAATAGCAATCCCCTAAATCTGGTATCCCAGCAGTGGCTGGCAACCTATAATAGTGTCCGGCAAAGGATATATTTTGTTCTGGGGTTAAATTCAATAGCCAAAATAGCAATTCCGTAAATCAGTGGTTACAGCTGTGGCTGGCTAAGTTTAATAGTATCCTGCAAAGGATATATTTTGTTCTGGGGTGAAATTCAATTGCCAAAATAGCAATACCATAAATCAGTGGTTTCAGCTGTGGCTGGCCAAGTTTAATAGTGTCCGGCAAAGGATATACTTTTTTCTGGGGTGAAATTCAATTGCCAAAATAGCAATACCATAAATAAGTGGTTTCAGCTGTGGCTAGCCAAGTTTAATAGTGTCCCGCAAAGGATATATTTTGTTCTGGGGTGAAGTTCAATTATCAAAATAGCAATACCCTGAATCTGGTGTTCCAGCTGTTGCAGGCCTAGTTTAAATCTGTCTGTAAAATGGTATATTTTTTCTGGGGTGAAATTTAATTGCCAAAATTGCAATACCCTGAATCTGGTGTTCCAGCTGTGACTGGACAAGTTTAATAGTATCCGTCAAAGGATAGAATTTATTCTGGGGTGAAATTTAATTACCAAAATAGCAATACCCTGAATCTGGTGTTTCAGCTGTGACTGGGCAAGTTTAATATTATCCGTCAAAGGATAGATTTTGTTCTGGGGTGAAATTTAAATGCCAAAATAGCAATACCCTGAATCTGGTGTTCCAGCTGTGACTGGACAATTTCCCTAGTGTCCGTGAAAGGATATATTATTTTCTGGGGTGAAAGTCAGTAGCAAAAATAGAAATACAGTAAATCTGGTGTCCTAGCAGTGGCTGTCCAAGTTTTATAGTGTTCTGCAAAGGATATATATTGTTCTGGGGTGAAATTCAATTGCCAAAATAGCAATACCATAAATCAGTGGTTTCAGCTGTGGCTGGCCAAGTTTAATACTGTACGACAAAGGATATATTTTGTTCTGGGGTGAAATTCAATTGCCAAATTGCAATGCCCTGAATCTGGTGTTACAGCTGTGACTGGACAAGTTTAATAGTATCCGTCAAAGGATAGATTTTGTTCTGGGGTGGAATTTAAATGCCAAAATAGCAATACCCTGAATCTGGTGTTCCAGCTGTGACTGGACAATTTCCCTAGTGTCTGTGAAAGGATATATTATTTTCTGGGGTGAAAGTCAGTAGCAAAAATAGAAATACAGTAAATCTGGTGTCCCAGCAGTGGCTGTCCAAGTTTTATAGTGTCCTGCAAAGGATATATTTTGTTCTGGGGTGAAATTCAATTGCCAAAATAGCAATACCATAAATCAATGGTTTTAGCTGTGGCTGGCCAAGTTTAATAGTGTCAAGCAAAGGATATATTTTGTTCTGGGGTGAAATTCAATTGCCAAAATAGCAATACCTTGAATCTGGTGTTCCAGCTGTTGCAGGCCTAGTTTAAATCTGTCCGTAACAGGGTATATTTTTTTTCTAGGGTGAAATTTAATTGCCAAAATAGCAATACCCTGAATCTGGTGTTACAGCTGTGACTGGACAAGTTTAATAGTATCCGTCAAAGGATATATTTTTTTTCTGGGGTGAAATTCAGTTGCCAAAATAGAAATACAGTAAATCTGGTGTTCCAGCCGTGATTGGACAAGTTTAATAGTATCCGTCAAAGGATAGATTTTGTTCTGGCGTGAAATTCACTTGCCAATATAGCAATACCCTGAATCTGGTGTTCCAGCTGTTGCAGGCCAAGTGTTAATCTATACGTAAAAGGGTATATTACACTAAAGTTGTATATACAAGTGCTGAGAGAGTCATCCTCAACAACTTCACACGCTACCGTGTATCTTACATTGTATTTCTGTCCATTAAAGGGTACATTACTAGAGATGAGCGAACACCTGGAAGTTCGGGTTCGGGAAGTTCGGGGTCAATGGGGATCCGAACTTTTAGGCACTAAAAAGGCTGTAAAATAGTCCAGGAAAGGGATAGAGGGCTGCAAAAGGCAGCAAAATGTAGGTAAATCCCCTGCAAACAAATGTGGATAGGCAAATGAATTAAAATAAAATAAAATAAATAAAAATTAACCAATATCAATTGGGGAGAGGTCCCACAGCAAGGAATCATGCGTCATATCACCCACCACACTGGCGAAGGCCACTTTCAGTTATTTCGGACCCAGCACCCAGACAGAGGAGAGAGGTGCCACAGCAAGGAATCATGCGTCATATCACCCACCACTGGAGAAGGCCACTTTCAGTTATTTAGGCCAGGCACCTAGACCGAGGAGAGAGGTCCCACAGCAAGGAATCATGCGTCATATCACCCACCACACTGGCGAAAGCCACTTTCAGTTATTTCGGACCCAGTACCTAGACAGATGAGATAGGTCCCACAGCAAGGAATAAGGCGTCATATCACCCACCACTGGAGAAGGCCACGTTCAGTTATTTCGGTGCAGCACCCAGACAGAGGAGAGAGGTCCCACAGCAAGGAATAAGGCGTCATATCACCCACCACTGGAGAAGGCCACTTTCAGTTATTTAGGCCAGGCACCGAGACCGAGGAGAGAGGTCCCACAGCAAGGAATCATGCGTCATATCACCCACCACTAGAGAAGGCCACTTTCAGTTATTTCGGACCCAGCACCCAGACAGAGGAGAGAGGTCCCACAGCACGGAATCATGCGTCATGTCACCCACCACTGGAGAAGGCCACTTTCAGTTATTTCAGAATCAGCACCCAGACAGAGTAGAGAGGACCCACAGCAAGGAATAAGGCGTCATATCACCCACCACTGGAGAAGGCCACTTTCAGTTATTTCTGCCCAGCACCCAGACAGAGGAGAGAGGTCCCACAGCAAGGAATACTTTGTAATATCACCCACCACTGGAGAAGGCCACTTTCAGTTATTTCGACCCCAGCATCCAGACAGAGGAGAGGTTCATTTAACTTAGGGTTGCACCGCAAGATCATGGTAAAGTTAAAAAAATGAGGATTCAATAAAGAAGTGCCTCGGAGTACAAGAATACATGGTTGAGGGGGAGGCAGTTATAAATGTCTATTCTGCACAAGGGAGGCACAGGTCCTGTGGGATCCATGCCTGGTTCATTTTTATGAACGTCAGCTTCTCCACGTTGGCTGTGGACAGGCGGCTGCGTTTGTTAGTAATGATGCCCCCTTCCGTGCTGAATACACGTTCAGACAAAACGCTGGCTGCCAGGCAGGCCAGCACCTCCAAGGCATAAAATGCTAACTCTGGCCACGTGCAAAATTGGAGACCCAGAAGTTGAATGGGTCCAAACCATCAGTCAGTTCGTGGAGGGGTGTGCAGACGTACTGTTCAACCATGTTAGTGAAATGCTGCCTCCTGCTAACACGTTCCGTATCAGGTGGTGGTGCATTTAGCTGTGGTGTGGAGACAAAACTTTTCCACATTTCTGCCATGCTAACCCTGCCCTCAGAGGAGCTGGCCGTGACACAGCTGTGTTGGCGACCTCTTGCTCCTCCTCTGCCTTCGCCTTGGGCTTCCACCTGTTCCCCTGTGACATTTGGGAATGCTCTCAGGAGCGCGTCTACCAGCGTGCGCTTATACTCGCGCATCTTCCTATCACGCTCCAGTGCAGGAAGTAAGGTGGGCACATTGTCTTTGTACCGGGGATCCAGCAGGGTGGCAACCCAGTAGTCCGCACACATTAAAATGTGCGCAACTCTGCTGTCGTTGCGCAGGCACTGCAGCATGTAGTCGCTCATGTGTGCCAGGCTCCCCAGAGGTAAGGACAAGCTGTCCTCTGTGGGAGGCGTATCGTAATCGTTCTCCGTATCCCCCCAGCCACGCACCAGTGATGGGCCTGAGCTGTGTCGGGTGCCACCCCGCTGGGAACCTGCTTCATCCTCATCCTCCTCCACCTCCTCCTCATTCTCCTCGTCCTCCAGTAGTGGGCCCTGGCTGGCCACATTTGTACCTGGCCTCTGCTGTTGCAAAAAACCTCTCTCTGAGCTACTTCTAACAGACTGGCCTGAAAGTGCTAAAAATGAACCCTTATCTTCCTCCTCCTCCTCCTCCTGGGCCACCTCCTCTTCCATCATAGCCCTAAGCGTTTTCTCAAGGAGACATAGAAGTGGTATTGTAACGCTGATAACGGTGTCATCGCCACTGGCCATGTTGGTGGAGTACTCAAAACAGCGAAACAGGGCACACAGGTCTCGCATGGAGGCCCAATCATTGGTGGTGAAGTGGTGCTGTTCCGCAGTGCGACTGACGCGAGCGTGCTGCAGCTGAAACTCCACTATGGCCTGCTGCTGCTTGCATTGTCTCTCCAGCATGTGCAAGGTGGAGTTTCACCTGGTGGGCACGTCGCATATGAGGCGGTGAGCGGGAGGGCCGAAGTTACGCTGTAGCGCAGACAGGCGAGCAGCGGCAGGATGTGAACGCGGGAAGCGCGCACAAACAGCCCGCACTTTATGCAGCAGCTCAGACATTTTGGGGTAGATGTGAATGAACTTCTGCACCACCAAATTCAGCACATGCGCCAGGCAAGGGATGTGCGTCAAACTGGCTGGGGCCCAGCCGCCACTACATTTACCCAGTGTGCAGTTAGAGAGATATAGCGTCCCTGGCCGTGCTTACTGGTCCACGTATCTGTGGTTAGGTGGACCTTGCCACAGATGGCGTTGCGCAGTGCACACTTGATTTTATCAGATACTTGATTGTGCAGGGAAGGCACGGCTGTCTTGGAGAAGTAGTGGTGGCTGGGAACAACATACTGTGGGACAGCCATGGACATTAGCTGTTTGAAGCTGTCTGTGTCCACCAGCCGGAATGACAGCATTTCAAAGGCCAGTAGTTTAGAAATGCTGGCATTCAGGCCCAGGACTCGAGGGTGGCTAGGTGGGAATTTACGCTTTCTCACCAAGGTTTGTGAGACGGAGAGCGGAACGCTGCCGTGTGACATGGTGGAGATGCTTGGTGACGCAGGTGTTGGTGTCTTGTGGCACATCTTCTGTTTGGTGGGCGGCAGGTGCCAACATTCCTCCTGAGGTGAAGGAAGAGGCCGAGGCAGCAGCAGAAGAGGGAGCAGGGGGAGCCTAGGTGAGTTCCTTGTTTTTAAGGTGTTTACTCCACTGCAGTTCATGCTTTGCATGTAGATGCCTGGTCATGCAGGTTGTGCTAAGGTTCAGAACGTTAATGCCTCGCTTCAGGATCTGATGGAACAGCGTGCAAACCACTCGGGTCTTGTCGTCAGCACATTGTTTAAAGAAGTGCCATGCCAGGGAATCCCTTGAAGCTGTCTTTGGGGTGCTCGGTCCCTGGTGGCGGTGGCCAGTAGCAGGCGAACTCTCTTGGCGGCGGCTGGTCTGCTTTTGCCTCCTGATCCCTCTTTTGCTACGCTGTTGGCTGGGTCTCACCACTGCCTCTTCCTCTGAACTATGAAAGTCAGTGGCACGACCTTTAATACATGTGGGGTCTAGGACCTCATCGTCCCCTGCATCGTCTTCCACACAGTCTTCTTCCTTGACCTCCTGTTCGGTCTGCACACTGTAGAAAGATGCAGCAGTTGGCACCTGGGTTTCGTCATCATCAGAGACGTGCGGACTCCGATGAGGTGGTATTCCCATGTCCTCATCATCAGGAAACATCAGTGGTTGTGCATCAGTGCATTCTATGTCTTCCACCACTGGGGAAGGGCTAGGTGGATTCCCTTGGGAAACCCTGCCAGCAGAGTCTTCAAACAGCATAAGAGACTGCTGCATAACTTGAGGCTCAGACAGTTTCCCTGATATGCATGGGGGTGATGTGACAGAATGATGGGCTTAGTTTTCAGGCGCCACCTGTGCGCTTTCTGCAGAAGACTGGGTGGGAGATAATGTTGTGAACGTGCTGGAACCGCTGTCGGCCACCCAATTGACTAGCGCCTGAACCTGCTCAGGCCTTACCATTCTTAGAACTGCATTGGGCCCCACCAAATATCGCTGTAAATTCTGGCGGGTACTGGAACCTGAGGTAGTTGGTTCACTAGGACATGTGGCTGTGGCAGAATGGCCACGTCCTCTCCCAGCACCAGAGGGTCCACTAACACCACCACGACCGCGTCCGCGTCCCTTACTAGATGTTTTCCTCATTGTTACCGTTCACTAAGCACCACATTAAGAAAAAAAATATTTGGCCCAATGTATTGATTTCAAATTCAGGCCTTTTTTTACAGGCACCTAACACTATCTGCCTATTTATTTATGTAGCGTATTACACTAATCCAGGCACAGCAGTAACCACTGATTTAGGGGAATATCTCTTTTAGGGCTAGTATTTAGGCCCTGGATGAAAGGTATCCTTTTATGGACTAATTTACACTTGCCTGCAACAGCTGGGACACCAGATTCAGGGTATTGCTTTTTTGGCAATTGAATTTCACCCCAGAACAAAATATATCCTTTGCAGAACATTATGAAACTTGGCCAGCCACAGCTGAAACCACTGATTTATGGTATTGCTATTTTGACAATTGAATTTCACCCCAGAACAAAATATATAATTTGCAGGACACTATGAAACTTGGCCAGCCACAGCTAAAATCACTGATTTATGGTATTGCTATTTTGGCAATTGAATTTCACCCCAGAACAAAATATATGTTTTTGCGGACACTATGAAACTTGGCCAGCCACAGCTGAAACCACTGATTTATGGTATTGCTATTATGGCAATTGATTTTCACCCCAGAACAAAATATATGTTTTTGCGGACACTATGAAACTTGGCCAGCCACAGCTGAAACCACTGATTTATGGTATTGCTATTTTGGCAATTGAATTTCACCCCAGAACAAAATATATGTTTTTGCGGACACTATGAAACTTTGCCAACCACAGCTGAAAACACTGATTTATGGTATTGCTATTTTGGCAATTGAATTTCACCCCAGAACAAAATATATGTTTTGGCAGACACTATTATTGTCACTACCAGAGTTTTGAGGAGTTCTCACAGCTCTGTTTCTCCGCCCCTGTGATGAGGTCTTTACTTTCATTTTCCCTCCTTACCCTCTTCCCAGCTGTATCTTCTCTGATGGATACCTCTTCCTTTAAACCACCACTCTTCCTGTTTCACCTTGTGGGTTATATTTCTCATCTTGAGTTGTGTCAGCCGCTGGAATATCTACACTGCTGTGGTCTCTTTACACTGGACGTGTGTTTTGCTGAAGCAAGCAACATCGGATATTGTCTGCTGAGATTGGATCTGTCTTCACTGCTGCTGCAGCCCCTACAGATAAGTTTGCAGACATTGTTGGTTTTGTTTATTTGCTGATTGGATCCGAGGCGACCGCGGTTCTGTCCGTATTCTGAGCAGGGAGCCGGTGGCCGTGCCCCCCCCCTTTATCTTACGGGTTTCAGGTCTCACTCAGCCTTAGGTACGCGGGCATGCCTCGACCCACCATAACGGTCTGGGCATGTGCATAGCAGCGCAGGGAGAGCTCTTAAGGTCTGACAGGGGACACCTTTTATGCTCCCTAGTTTGGGTCCGCTCAGTAGCTTGTGCACTGATTGTACTCCTGTTGTTCGCACATACCCTTGACAATTATACTTTACCATCCACAGCTGTGACACCAGATTTATGGTATTGCTATTTTGGCAATTGAATTTCACCCCAGAACAAAATATATGTTTTTGCGGACACTATGAAACTTGGCCAGCCACAGCTGAAACCACTGATTTATGGTATTGCTATTTTGGCAATTGAATTTAACCCCAGAACAAAATATATGTTTTTGCAGACACTATTATGGTTTGCCAGCCAGTGCTGGGACACCAGATTTAGGGGATTGCTATTTTGACAATTGAATTTCACCACAGAAAATAATTTATCCCTTGCCAGACAGCAGACAGTATTATACTTGGCTAGCCAAAGCTGGAACACCAGATTTAGGGGATTGGTATTTGGGCAATTGTATTTAACCCCTTAATAAAATATAGAAATTGCCATCCTGAGTTTCTAGGGGTGACATTTAGCACAGCCAAGCCCCTGATGTAGGATATAGCAAAAAAAAAAAAAACTAGTATTGATGGATTGATGGACTTGGTGGCAGCTTGTTCTGATGCACCACAAGTCACAAAATGGCTGCTGATCACCTCAGAAAATAAGTGACAGAAAAACGCTCTGAGCAGCCTAAAACCAGTGAGCAAGTAACTAGCAGAAGTTCAATCATTCACAGCTGTAGATCGATCACTTCATTAGGTGCTTTTGCTGACTTTTTCCTGCCTAATTTCGCCCTCACAGCAGCTGCGTCCTCTCCCTACACTTATCACAGCAGTGTGACGTGTGGCACCACGTGTCTCCAGCTTAAATAGAGGCTGGGTCACATGCTGCACTTGGCCAATCACAGCCATGCCATTAGTAGACATGGCTGTGATGGGCTCTTAGGGCAAGAAGTAAAACTCTAGCTGATTGGCTGCTGTGCAGACCTTCAGAAAGCGGGAAGAAATCGCTGAACAACGAACCCGAACCCGAACATTTTTGAAAATGTTCGGGTCTGTGTCCCGAACACCCCAAAATTCGGTACGAACCCGAACTATTCTCAAACTGTTCGCTCAACACAATATATTACACAAAGTGTTAAAATACAATTGCTGAAGGCATAATCCTACATATTTTTTCACACGCTACTGTGCATCTCCAAGTGTAAATCTGTCCATAAAAGGATACCTTTCATCCAGGGCCTAAATACTAGCCCTAAAAGAGATATTCCCTTAAATCAGTGGTTACTGCTGTGCCTGGATTAGTGTAATACGCTACATAAATAGGCAGATAGTGTTAGATGCCTGTAAAAAAAGGCCGGAATTTGAAATCAATACATTGGGCCAAATATTTTTTTTCTTAATGTGGTGCTTAGTGAACAGTAACAATGAGGAAAACATCTAGTAAGGGACGTGGACGCGGTCGTGGTGGTGTTAGTGGACCCTCTGGTGCTGGGAAAGGACCTGGCCATTCTGCCACAGCCACACGTCCTAGTGAACCAACTACCTCAGGTTCCAGTACCCACCAGAATTTACAGCGATATTTGGTGGGGCCCAATGCCGTTCTAAGCATGGTAAGGCCTAAGCAGGTTCAGGCGCTAGTCAATTGGGTGGCGTCCAGCACGTTCACAAGATTATCTCCCACCAAGTCTTCTGCAGAAAGCGCACAGGTGGCGCCTGAAAACTAAGCCCATCATTCTGTCACATCACCCCCATGCATATCAGGGAAACTATCAGAGCCTCAAGTTATGCAGCAGTCTCTTATGCTGTTTGAAGACTCTGCAGGCAGGGTTTTCCTAGGGAATCCAGCTAGCTCTTCCCCAGTGGTGGAAGACATAGAATGCACTGATGCACAACCACTGATGTTTCCTGATGATGAGGACATGGGAATACCACCTCACCGGAGTTCGCACGTCTCTGATGATGACGAAACCCAGGTGCCAACTGCTGCGTCTTTCTGCAGTGTGCAGACCGAACAGGAGGTCAGGGAGGAAGACGATGCAGGGGACGATGAGGTCCTAGACCCCACATGGAATGAAGGTCGTGCCACTGACTTTCATAGCTCAGAGAAAGAGGCAGTGGTGAAACCAGCCAACAGCGTAGCAACACCCCAAAGACAGCTTCAAGGGATTCCCTGGCATGGCACTTCTTCAAACAATGTGCTGACTACAAGACCCGAGTGGTTTGCACGATGTGCCATCAGAGCCTGAAGCGAGGCATTAACGTTCTGAACCTTAGCACAACCTGCATGACCAGGTATCTACTTGCAAAGCATGAACTGCAGTGGAGTAAACACCTTAAAAGCAAGGAACTCACTCAGGCTGCCCCTGCTCCCTCTTCTGCTGCTGCCTCGGCCTCTTCCTCCGCCTCAGGAGGAATGTTGGCACCCGACGCCCACCAAACACCGACACCAACACCTGCGTCACCAAGCATCTCCACCATGTCACACGGCAGCGTTCAGCTCTCCATCTCACAAACCTTGGAGAGAAAGCGTAAATTCCCACCTAGCCACCCTCAAGCCCTGGGCCTGAATGCCAGCATTTCTAAACTACTGGTCTTAAAGCAGAGACAGCTTCAAACAGCTGATGGCAATGGCTGTCCCACAGTATGTTGTTCCCAGCAGCCACTACTTCTCCAAGACAGCCGTGTCTTCCCTGCACAACCAAGTATACAATAAAATCAAGTGTGCACTGCGCAACGCCATCTGTGGCAAGGTCCTACTAACCACAGATACGTGGACCAGTAAGCACTGCCAGGGACGCTATATCGCACACTGGGTAAATGTAGTGGCGGCTGGGCCCCAGTTGGAGAGTTCTTTGGCGCACGTCCTTCCGCAGCCAAGGATCGCAGGGCATCATTCTTTGCCTCCTGTAGCCTCCTCCTCCTCTGCTTCCACCTGCTCATCCAGTCAGCCACACACCTTCACCAACAACGTCAGCAGGCCGTTCTGAATCTCATATGTTTGGGGGACAGGCCCCACCCCGCGCAGGAGTTGTGGCGGGGTATTGAACAACAGACCGACCAGTGGTTGCTGCCGGTGGGCCTCAAGTCCGGCCTGGTGATGTGCGATAATGGGCGAAATCTCATCGCAGCTCTGGGACTAGCCGGTTTGACGCACATCCCTTGCCTGGCGCAGGTGCTGAATTTGGTGGTGCAGAAGCTCATTCACAACTACCCTGACATGTCAGAGCTGCTGCATAAAGTGCGGGCCGTCTGTGCGCGCTTCCGGCGTTCACATCCTGCCGCTGCTCGCCTGTATGCGCTACAGCATAACTTCGGCCTTCCCGCTCACCGCCTCATATGCGATGTGCCCACCAGGTGGAACTCCACCTTGCACATGCTGGAGAGACTGTGCGAGCAGCAGCAGGCCATAGTGGAGTTTCAGCTGCAGCACGCACGCGTCAGTCGCACTGCGGAACAGCACCACTTCACCACCAATGACTGGCCCTCCATGCGAGACCTGTGTGCCCTGTTGCACTGTTTCGAGTACTCCACCAACATGGCCAGTGGCGATGACGCCGTTCTCAGTGTTACAATACCACTTCTATGTCTCCTTGAGAAAACGCTTAGGGCAATGATGGAGGAGGAGGTGGCCCAGGAGGAGGAGGAGGAGGAGGAAGATGAAGGGTCATTTTTAGCACTTTCAGGCCAGTCTGTAAGAAGTGGCTCAGAGGAAGGTTTTTTGCAACAGCAGAGGCCAGGTACAATTGTGGCCAGCCAGGGCCCACTACTGGAGGATGAGGAGGATGAGGTGGAGGAGGATAAGGATGAAGCAGGTTCACAGCGGGGTGGTACCCGACACAGCTCAGGCCCATCACTGGTGCGTGGCTGGGGGGATACAGATGACGATACGCCTCCCACAGAGGACAGCTTTTCCTTACCTCTGGGGAGCCTGGCACACATGAGCGACTACATGCTGCAGTGCCTGCGCAATGACAGCAGAGTTGCGCACATTTTAACGTGTGCGGACTACTGGGTTGCCACACTGCTGGATCCCCGGTACAAAGACAATGTGCCCACCTTACTTCCTGCACTGGAGCGTGATAGGAAGATGCGCGAGTACAAGCGCACGCTGGTAGACGCGCTCCTGAGAGCATTCCCAAATGTCACAGGGGAACAGGTGGAAGCCCAAGGCGAAGGCAGAGGAGGAGCAAGAGGTCGCCAACGCAGCTGTGTCACGGCCAGCTCCTCTGAGGGCAGGGTTAGCATGGCAGAAATGTGGAAAAATTTTGTCTCCACGCCACAGCTAAATGCACCACCACCTGATACGGAACATGATAGCAGGAGGCAGCATTTCACTAACATTGTTGAACAGTACGTCTGCACACCCCTCCATGTACTGACTGATGGTTCGGCCCCATTCAACTTCTGGGTCTCCAATTTTCCACGTGGCCAGAGTTAGCATTTTATGCCTTGGAGGTGCTGGCCTGCCCGGCGGCCAGCGTTTTGTCTGAACGTGTATTCAGCATGGAAGGGGGCATCATTACTAACAAACGCAGCCGCCTGTCCACAGCCAACGTGGACAAGCTGACGTTCATAAAAATGAACCAGGCATGGATCCCACAGGACCTGTGAATCCTTTGTGCAGAATAGACATTTATAACTACCTCCTCCTCAACCATGTATTCTTGTACTCCGGGGCACTTCTTTATTGAATCCTCATTTTTTTAACTTGACCATGATCTTGCGGTGCAACCCAAAGTTGAATAAACCTCTCCTCAATCTGGGTGCCGGGCCTAAATAACTGAAAGTGGCCTATTACAATGGTGGGTGACATGAAGCCTGAACCTCTGCCATGTGACCTCTCTCCTCTGTCTGGGTGCTGGGGACTAAATAACTGAAAGTGGCCTTCTCCAGTGGTGGGTGATATGATGCCTTATTTCTTGCTGTGGGACCTCTCTCCTCTGTCTGGGTGCTGGGGCCTAAATAACTGAAAGTGTCCTTCTCCAGTGATGGGTGATATAACGCCTTATTCCTTGCTGTGGGACCTCTCTCCTCTGTCTGGGTGCTGGGCCCTAAATAACTGAAAGTGGCCTTCTCCAGTGGTTGGTGATATGACACCTTATTCCTTGCTGTGGGACCTCTCTCCTCTGTCTGGGAGCTGGGGCCGAAATAACTGAAAGTGGCCTTCTCCAGTGGTGGGTGATATGACGCCTTATTCCTTGCTGTGGGACCTCTCTCCTCTGTCTGGGTGCTGGGGCCTAAATAACTGAAAGTGGCCTTCTCCAGTGATGGGTGATATAACGCCTTATTCCTTGCTGTGGGACCTCTCTCCTCTGTCTGGGTGCTGGGCCCTAAATAACTGAAAGTGGCCTTCTCCAGTGGTTGGTGATATGACACCTTATTCCTTGCTGTGGGACCTCTCTCCTCTGTCTGGGAGCTGGGGCCTAAATAACTGAAAGTGGCCTTCTCCAGTGGTGGGTGATATGACGCCTAATTCCTTGCTGTGGGACCTCTCTCCTCTGTCTTGGTGCTGGGGCCGAAATAACTGAAGGTGACCTTCTCCATTAGTGGGTGACTTAAAGCCTGATTCTCTGCTTTGGGACCTCTCTCCAATTAATATTGGTTCATTTGAATTTTTTTATTTTATTTGAATTTATTTCCCTATCCACATATGTTTGCATGGCATTTACCTACATTTTGCTGCCTTTTGCAGCCCTCTAGCCCTTTCCTGGACTATTTTACAGCCTTTTTAGTGCCCAAAAGTTTGGGTCCCCATTGACTTCAATGGGGTTCGGGTTCGGTATGAAGTTCGGGTCAAGTTTGGATCCCGAACCTGGACATTTTCAGGAAGTTAGGCCAAACTTCTCGAAACCGAACATCCAGGTGTTTGCTCAACTCTAAAAATGGATTGTCTTAGCAGGAGGTAGCATTTCAGCAAAATGGTGGAACAGTATGTGTGCCCACGCCTACACGTACTAACTAAAGGGTCTGCCCCATTCAACTTCTGGGTCTCCAAATTGTCCACATGGCCTGAGCTTGCCCTTTACGCCTTGGAGGTGCTGGCCTGCCCTGCAGCCAGTGTATTGTCTGAACCTGTGTTTAGCATGGCAGTGGGCGTTATCACAGACAAGCGCAGCCGCCTGTCCACAGCCAATGTGGACAACCTCACGTTCATTTAAATGAACCAAGCATGGATCCCACAGGACTTGTCCGTACCTTCTGCAGAATAGATATGTATACCAGCCTCACATAGTCTTTGTTACACTCCAGCGCACTTTCTCTTTGTTTTCTTTTCTATATTTTCTAATGTTTTTGGGTTTACCCAAATTAAAAAAACAAACACCAAAAAAAAACTGTGTTGTTGGCGACTACCTCCTCCACCACCACTTCCACCTACAACGCCACGTCCACCGCCTCCTCAACCTCCGACACCATATGGACCTCCTCCTCCTAGTTCAAGATTATAATTTTAATTTTTTTTGTATTTTATGTTATTTTAAGTCATTTCCCTATGCATATTTTTTGCATGGCAATTGTCCAGCTCTTATCCTCATTTTGCTTCCTTTTGCAGCCCTCTAGCCATTTCCATTACTTTTTTAGAGCAATTTTAGTGCACCAAAGTCCGGGCCCCATTTGACTTCAATGGGGTTCGGGTTTGGGTTTGGGTTCAAGCTCGGATCCTGAACTCGATCTTTGCGGAGAAGTTTGGCTGAACCCGGCGAACCCGAACTTCCAGGTGTTCGCTCAACTCTATTAACAAGCGATTCTTTTATTTCTTCTTTGTCTTTCCTTGTTTCGGTATCTTTTTCTTCATAGTATTGTCTCCTCTTTCTATTTCTGAATGACTGTTGTCCTCTGATCCCCTTGTTGTATCGGAGTTTTTTTGCTGAGTATCTTTATTGTGAACACCTGTTGCTTTCCTCCCTAATCTTAGTTTCATATGTCCACTTTCTGTTTCTTCCTCTTCACTTGTGTTATATTCACTAGATATACTTTGTCTGTGTTGACCTTGTCATGCTCGTGTTCGCTGTTTTCTCTCCTCTGCCCAAGTATATACTCGGTTGTGTAAGTAATCACGGTTATCTCGCTCAAATTAAGATATTTTCACCTTTAATAGTAATGATCATAGTTTTTCCAGGTTGGCTTTTAATTCCGTATATATCTTTTCACATTCACTCACTGTTTTTTGATTTTCAAGCTCGTTTTCTACATCTTGGATTTCTTTATGTATGTCCATTATAGTTTGATGTAGATGTTTCACAGTTAGTAGCATGAGATCTAACGAATGTCTGTTGTTCATGGCATACCAACGTTGTAGATATATGGCGTCATCATGCAGCAAAATAGGGGTTAATGGTCATCGTAATCACCTGGGAATGCGCTGGACTTTAATGTACTCAGTTAATGTTAAAGCATGTAATGTTAGATTTAATTCCTTTATTTTTCAACATTTCCAATTTCTTTGGAAGATCAACTTTGCAATGTTGTATAATATTTGATAACATTAGTCCTGCGATTTCTGCCTGGGTCAAAATATCATTGCGATCAGTCTCTGATAAGTGGTACAACTCGGCTTTGTTCTCTGTTATTTTCGCTATGTCTCCAAAAGACGCGTTGAACTCCATATTATCGGGAATTTAAAAAATAGTCACTATAATCAATCTGTGCACTCCCATACATTATCAATACTAGGCTGACTCAGAGTCTCACTTTGAGGTCTCTTTCACATGAACGTTTTTTTTGCGAGTGTACGGGCGTTTTTTTGCGTTCCGTATAAGATCCGTATACGGAACCATTAATTTCAATGGGTCCGCAAAAAAAATGGTAGGTACTCCGTATGCATTCCTTTTCCGTATTTCCATTCAGTTCAAAGATAGAACTTCTCCTATTCTTGTCTGCCTCACGGACAAGGATAGTGATGTTCTATTAGGGGCCGGATGTTCTGTTCCGCAAAAAACGGAATGCACACGGATGTCATCCATTTTTTTTTGCGGACCCGTTTTTTGCGGACTGCAAAACCATACAGTCATGTGAAAGAGGCCTGACTCATCGTTCACAATCTAAGTAATATATGGCTGAATTATATGTGAAGATTGTGAATGCTGAGTCAAAGTGAGACTCTGAGTCAGCCAAGTTTTGAAAACATACGGGAGTACACAGATTGATTATAGTGACAAGCCAACAACCTATCCATGAGACAGGTACAGTCAGCAAATCTTACAATGGCAGACTTGTGCACTAACAAGACAACTAACAATAATCACACCTTGGATAAACCTCATGGGTTTTGATATTGCCAGGACCAGCTTACATCTGACTGAGAGCCAATAAGCCTCAAAGTTGCTTGATTTAAGTTGGATGGCTTGGGGGGGGGGGGACCTAGGGAACCTGGGCACCTAAATCATTATCATTAGGGTTTACAAAAAAAAATAATAATTATGCCAGCTAACTCTTCTCTCACTGCTTAGGAAGGCTGCATAACAATTTTCAGTTTTCTAATTGTCCTAATATTATATTCAATAACCTTTCTATACTGTTTTGTCATATAAACTCATTTGCATAAACTTGAATATGGGAAGGAAATGGAAATAGTGTTTCAGCTGAAAAACAAGACAGATTTCGCTAATTTGCATGCCTTTTTGGCCTGTTTGACATCATCATTTATTTGACCCTTCTTATGATCTGTCAGAAGGAAGTAAAGATAAGACGCACAACGGATCCTGTCTATGTAGCGGCTGTAAGACCTGTATGACATGGTCCCTATTTTGTATAAGAATTGACTTATGATTTGGTAGTGTAATGACCCAGAGTGCTATTACCACCTTATTTGTACCACCACTATCTCCAATATGTGATAATGTGTCATCATAGATATATTTATTACCATATCCTGCAATGTGTGTATGTATTTCCTTATAAACTGCTCTTTACTAGTCATGAGCGTCAGAGGCAATATTCGAATTTGCGATATTTCACGTATATTTGGGCAAATATTCGCCATATATTCGAAAATTAGCGAATTCGTAATCTCTAGTCATTATTTTCTTGATTGCGAAAAGTTGCATAAAAAAATCAGCATAAAATGTGTTATGCAATTTTTTTAAAATATAAAAAATTTGCATACAAATTTGCATACGCTGGAATAAAAAAAAAAACACGAATATTCGCAATTGCGAATATATTTCGCGATATTCAAAATATTCGCAAATTCTCTAAGTGCCGATATTCGCGATTAAAATTCGCAATTCGAAAATTTGTGATCAACACTATTCTTTACATGTAATGTGTCTGGTTTACCTGGAGAGGAACCTTCTCGTTCCACTCCAGTTCTCTCTAGGGAGGGAGGAGTTAGTTAGTCAAGGTCAGTCTAGTCTAGTTTACCTCTTCCTAAGGCAGTGTTTCTCAACTCCAGTCCTCAGGGCCCACCTACAGGTCATGATTTGAGAATATCCCACAGAATGAGTACCTGAGGTGAGTCCTGATGCACTGACACTAATTATATCACCTGCTAAATACTAAGGAAATCCTGAAAACATGACCCGCAAGTGGGCCCTGAGGACTGGAATTGAGGAACACTGTCCTAAGGGAACATTGTGTGTCAAACAGCAGAGCACTGTCCTCTCTGTTGGGCCCAGAGGCCCTGCCTCTGAAGTTTCTCATGGTTGCTTGTCCCCTCCTGGGCTTGCATTGCCTTAACCCCAAGCTAAGAGAGCTTGATCTCAGGAAGAGAGATTCCTAGGATTAAAGTTAGAGACAGACTGCAGACAGCTAAGTTCCAGCAGAAGAGAAAAGTTCCCGTTTAAGCCAGCCAGCATACCAGAGCTACCACATAGCAGAGCTAAGATTGTTGCAGAAGTTCTTGCCTGCTAGAGTTAAGCCACTACCTGCTGATGACCAAGATAAAGTTTGGAAACTGTTTGGATTATCATTTATGCCAAGTAAAGCTGTGTTCAACGTTACTACAAAGTCTGGACATTTCATTTATTCTACTTTTTCATCACCCAAGTTCAACAACCCCTTTTTGCACTTGCTTCAAACTACACCACGTCTAGGATCCAAGGATATCCAGGTAGGAGCACCATGACATGGGTCTATAACATCTACAGAGACACTGTAGGACACTATACACCACTCTGGCATTCTTACCCTGGGTTCCACCAATACCATCTACAAAGGGAACTCCAAGTCCTTGTTGCTTATCTGCAACTGGCATCACGACTACTTGCTCAACCAGAGGGACATATGATCGTATATACCTCTTAAGGGGAAAGAGATCCCCAGGTGCTGGCAATAGGCTGATGCAGTAGCAAAAAGCAGGAGTGGGTACAAAACACAGAAGACACGCAAATAATCCATTCACATGTCATCTCTGTTTTGGATTCACTCCAGTTTTATTTTTTTTGTTGTTGTTGCTTGCAATACTGATGGATTACTGAGCAAATGCTGACCGAGTGAAGGCAGATGCTCAACAGACAGGATCCATTTTTTGGGGGTTATTGTTCTGATGGATCAAAGGAAGGGCAAAATAATCAGTGACATCAACACAAACTTACTGCTGGCACCCTCTCCACGCTGTCAGTGGGGCTCTTCTTGTATAAGCGTTTAATAAAACAGGTTCTGTAGAAATCTTTGTGGAATCAGCTGATGACGGTGTAAAAGGAGTGCACTCTTTCATGCTATAGTAGGATTTTGGGCCTCTGCACGGTTCTTTATACCTGGCACTAATATTGGTCTGTAAGGCTGAATTCACACTTGAGTTATTTGGCCCCATAACTGACCAAATAAGTGAAGTGTGCAGTGATTCTAAGAGCGATACCTGTCATCTGCATGTCATACTGAATCACAGTATTAATTCACTACCACAGCAGATTTCCTATGCATTTTTCTGCAAGGCACAGTGTTCTGCACCCCTATAAAGAATCTCTGCAGCCAGGAAATAGCTGATTTTGAACATGATTCACCCAAAAAACATTTAGATCGAAATTAATCTTTTTGGAAAATTCAGCGAACCGACCAAATCAGATTTTTTGAGAAATTCGCTCAACTCTAGTTGCTATCTGTCGAATTGGCCAGCAATGGACATATACACACAAAACGCTTGCACAGAACATACCAGGCTGTTGCCAGTAACCTTTAAGTCGCTTTTTTCGTTTTCTATGATGTCAGACGCTGCACACCGCACAAATTTTTAAACTAGACCTGCGCCGTCATCTATGCAACACACCATCCTCCTTCTTATCCAGATCAGGACATTGTGGTACCACCATTCTCCCCTCCACATCTGATGCCTTCTCTTTATGAATCCCACGGCGCATGGTACTCAGGCACAGTATTGGACTTCATGTCCGACGCCTCCTCCTGCTCTCACCTTTCCAGTATCGAATATGCTATCCACTCAGTAACAGGGATTAACAATGGCTTCTTCTGTTAGCTTTCTGATTAAGCTATCACCTACCTTTTGAGTCTTTAAGCTTTTTGGTCTTGCATCTCAGATTCTATAACACATTTTGCCCCTCATCTGACAGGGACTATTATCACAAAACTTGGAAGAAATCGCCAGACCCTCCAGAGACTGAATGCACACTCATAACTACCGCAGCAGTCATTGTCTCTAACTCCTCTTATAAACACATTTCTCGGAAATATATACTGAATACTTTTTTTGCCGTATGGTAATTTTCATTTTTTATGTACAGGCCGTGAACAAGGTCCAGGTTGGCCATTGTCTGTACATTTATTTGAATGAATACAATAAATTACTAATAAGCAGTATAACTATGGGAGTGCCGTGTTATTTACAGTATATATTTTTGTGCTAATGGTTAGATGAATGCCTACAACCATTGGTATTGAGGAGGCGGATCATGGACCCCATTCAAGTGAATGGGTCTGTGTCCTAGGATGCGGTCCGCAGCACGGGCATGGCTGGCACGCCTGTGCATGAGGGCCTAATGTAGATGTATGCCTTGTCTTTCCTGATGAAAAACTGGTTGCGCGCACAAACACTTTCTTGGAATACCAGAAACCTCACTGTTACCGATATGTGGAGTAAGGGCTTATGCACACGAATGAATTTTCTTTCCATATCCATTTTGTTTTTTTTTTGCAGAACCATTCATTTCAAAAACGTAAGTTACTCCGTGTGCTTTCTGTTTCCGTATGTCCGTATTTCCGTTCTGCAAAAAAATAGAACATATTCTATTATTGCCTGCATTACGGAGAAGGACAGTATTGTTCTATTAGGGGCCAGCTGTTCCAATCCGCAAAATACGGAATGCACACGCACGGACGTCATCCTTATTTTTTGCGGATCCATTTTTTTGTGGACTGCAAAATACATACGGTCGTGTGCATTAGCCCTAACTTTGTATCCCTCTACAGTTTTGTTCCGCTTTTGTTTTCTCTCACATATAGTATGTGATTCAGTTAATTTTTACACGTAGTCATGAAGCTTTTAATTGTAGTTTAGTAAAAGTTCAGTTTTATTATGCCCTTTTCACACAAGCGAGTTTTCCGTGTGGGTGCAATGCGTGACGTGAACGCATAGCACCCGCACTGAATCCTGACCCATTCATTTCAATGGGTTTGTGTACACAAGCATTTTGTTCCCACATCATTTCTGCGTTGCGTGAAAAGCGCAGCATGTTCTATATTCTGCATATTTCACGCAGCCCTGGCCCCATAGAAGTAAATGGGGCTTCAGTGAAAAAGGCATTGCATCCACAAGCAAGTGCAGTGCAAAACACATTGCACCCGCGTGGAAAAAACTGAACAACTGAACGCAATTGCAGACAAAACTGACTGAACTTGCTTGCAAAGGGGTGCAAGTTTTCCTGAATGCACCCTGAACGCATCCGGACCTAATCCTTTAAGCTCGTGTGAAAGAGGCCTAACCCTGGGTTCAGACCTGAGCATTTTTGAAACGCGCGTTTTACGCGCGTTCCCATTGAAGTCTATGGGAGGAAAAGCGCGACAAACGCCCAAAAAAACGCTCCTGATCGAGCTTATGCGTCGGGCGTTTTACAGCGCGTTTTTGCGCGCTGTAAAACGCTCAGGTGTGAACCTAGGGTAAAGGTTTTCTTGCTTGGAGATTGTCTGCCACTGTAGATCCAAGGCAACATCAGTGCTACCTAACATTTATCTAACAGGCGCGGACTTTTTTTGAGCTCGATCTCAGGTGAGCTGTGCGGGTGTGCAACCAAGTCTTCACTCCTTTTAACCCCTTAAGGACCCAGCCTTATTTCACCTTAAGGACACGGCCATTTTTTGCAAATTTGACCAGTGTCACTTTATGTGGTGATAAAGTCTAAAATGCGTTTACTTATCCAGGCTATTCTGAGATATATTTTTTCGTCACATATTGTACTTCATGACTGTGGTAAAATGGAGTAAAAAAATTTCATTTTTATTTATAAAAAAATACCAAATTTACCAAAAATTTAGAAAAATTTGCAATTTTCCAAGTTTCAATTTCTCTACTTCTATAATACATAGTAATACCACCAAAAAAAGTTATTAATTGACATTTACCATATGTCTACTTCATGTATCGATCATTTTGGGAATGCTATTTCATTTTTTGGGGACGTTACAAGGCTTAGAAGTTTAGAAGCAAATCTTGAAATTTTTCAGAAATTTTCAAAAACCCACTTTTAGGGAATTTTCTGTTTTAATCTATTTTTTCCAGTAATAAAGCAAGGGTTAACAGCCAAAAACACCTCAATATTTATTACCCTGATTCTGTGGTTTGCAGAAACACCCCATATGTGGTCGTAAACTGCAGTATGGCCAAAAGGCAGGGCACAGAATGAAGGGAACGCCATATGGTTTTTGGAAGGCGGATTTTGCTGAACTGTTTTTCTGACACCATGTCCCATTTGAAGCAACCCGATGCACCCCTACAGTAGAAACTTTTGAGTGCATATAACTTTTCAATCGCTTGCTATTACAGTTTTTGTAATGTGAGGTGACAAAAATGATTTTTTTTTACATCGTTTTTATTTAATTTTTTTTACGGTTTTTACCTGAGGGGTTAGATCATGTGATATTTTTATACAGCAGGTTTTTACCGGACACGCACATACCTAATATGTATACTTTTTTTTATTTATTTTACTCTAACACAATAACAGCATTTTGGGGGAAAAAATCATGTTTTGGTGTCTCCATAGTCTGAGAGCCATATTTTTTTATTTTTTTGGGCGATTGTACTATGTACTATGTACTATGTAGGGGCTCATTTTTTGTGGGATGAGATGGCGGTTTGATTGGTACTATTTTGGGAGGCATACGCCTTTTTGATCGCTTGGTATTATACTTTTTGTGATGTAAGGTGACAAAAAATGGCTTTTTTTACACCATTTTTTTTTTTACAGTATTTACTTGTAGGGTTAGTTCATGTGGTATTTTTATAGAGCAGGTTTTTACGGACACGGTGATACCCAATATGTGTAGTGTATTTTATTTTTTAATTTTTATTCAGTGATATGTGTTTTTTTAATTTTTACTGTTTCCCTTTTTTTTTACTTTTTTTTGACCCAGACCCACTTGGCTCTTGAAGATCCAGTGGGTCTGATGTCAGTATAATACAGTACAGTACACTACAGTCGTGGCCAAAAGTTTTGAGAATGACACAAATATTAGTTTTCACAAAGTTTGCTGCTAAACTGCTTTTAGATCTTTGTTTCAGTTGTTTCTGTGATGTAGTGAAATATAATTACACTAATTACATAATTCATACGTTTCAAAGGCTTTTATCGACAATTACATGACATTTATGCAAAGAGTCAGTATTTGCAGTGTTGGCCCTTCTTTTTCAAGACCTCTGCAATTCGACTGGGCATGCTCTCAATCAACTTCTGGGCCAATTACTGACTGATAGCAACCCATTCTTTCATAATCACTTCTTGGAGTTTGTCAGAATTAGTGGGTTTTTGTTTGTCCACCCGCCTCTTGAGGATTGACCACAAGTTCTCAATGGGATTAAGATCTGGGGAGTTTCCAGGCCATGGACCCAAAATGTCAACGTTTTGGTCCCCGAGCCACTTAGTTATCAGTATCACTTTTGCCTTATGGCACGGTGCTCCATCGTGCTGGAAAATGCATTGTTCTTCACCAAACTGTTGTTGGATTGTTGGAAGAAGTTGCTGTTAGAGGGTGTTTTGGTACTATTCTTTATTCATGGCTGTGTTTTGGGGCAAAATTGTGAGTGAGCCGACTCGCTTGGATGAGAAACAACCCCACACATGAATGGTTTCAGGATGATTACTGTTGGCATGACACAGGACTGATGATAGCGCTCACCTTTTCTTCTCCAGACAAGCCTTTTTCCTGATGCCCCAAACAATCGGAAAGAGGTTTCATCGGAGAATAAGACCATTTTTAAACTTTATAAGGTTATGATTCCCGCAGTAACGGATTGCGGGGATCAGAACCTTTGACCCGGCATTAGAATCCTCTGATTGGCTAGTCTCTATAGACTAGCCAATCAGAGCGATCGCTGGCCGGGGACCGCTCTGATTGGTCCCCGGCCAATTAGCTGAGACACCTGGCTGTGTGTAACAGCTGGGGTCTCAGCACTGTCACCATATCTGACAGTTTAACTGTAGGACGAGAATGCTCATCCTAATACGCTAAGTACCGCTCAGTTAGGACGAGCATTCTCGTCCAGGGTCCTGGAGGGGTTAATTTCAGGCCACACTCCCACCACTTTGACTGACAGGGCCAGGCTGTGAAGACATACTCTGTGAAGAAATCTTGCTACAGCATATGGCTGGAGAGTGCCTGCAAAAAACAAGCCCCAGACTGCTACATTGACTGAAAATTAGAGATGAGTGAATCGAAGTTGACGAAGTGAAAATTGATAAGAATTTCAGGGAAAATTTGATTTGCACCGAATCCAAATTTCCTCACGCTTTCTGGTAACGAATTGCATTTTTTCCTAAAATGGCTGCTGCACGGGTGAGGACAAGGAGAAAGGAACTCTGGGAAGACGGGATCGCCCATAATGCCATGCATGCAGCCAATCAACAGCCAGCCCTGTGATGTCACAGCCCTATAAATAGCCTAAGCCATCTTGGTTTCTGCCATTTTCCAGTGTAGTTAGTGCAGGGTGAGATGTGACAGATCGCTAGGGACAGTGTTAGAAAACCTTAACAATAACAAAGACAGGTGCACTCTGCGGTAATACTAAACCCTCACACTGATGTTAAAATTGAGAGGTTAGTTCGACATATCCTACTAGGAGGACATGTCTTAAGCTCTGGGCCCCGCGCCAAGGTCTCTCAAATAGCCCGAGGCCCTACCACTCACCTACCTGTGCCGTATGGGCGATGCCAGGGGCCAGTGGGCAAATTATGGGAGCATAAGGCCTGACTCACAGACAGCTCACCAGTGACCTCCAGCATGTAACCATGCTTGCAATGGGAGGTGGGAGGTGCCTGTGAGCCCCACCCGAGACTGCCTGATATGGCCCAGGGCCTCACAGGTGTACCTGAATGTAGCCTGTAGATGAAAAGCAGGCACATTTAAATTGGAGTTTATACACCTCCAAGCTTAAAAATATACAAACCATTAGAAAACGTGGTGTAGGATGGTTATTGTGGTACTTGTAGTCCATTGCTGGCATCTTTCATTGTATTCACTTTTTTGCTGTTGATTGCCATCAGCAACGGACTACAAGTGCAGGATATGCTCCCCTATATAAATGTATAACTGCATATGGGTATGAGCATATCCTGCCTGTTTAACACCACATTTTATAATGGTTTGTACAGTGTTAGAAAATAATTTTATACTTTTATTTTGATGTATAGGAGTACAGGGAAAGGATAGAGAGGAATCATTCCACAGTATTAATGCAGAACAGGGTTCAGTAAGGGAAGTTACATCCTGGGTAATAGGAACAATCCTATTACACCTTGCTGCACTGACTGCGGCTCTAAATTGCCATTATAAAGCTCTATAATTCCAGCAAACCGTTCTTGTTATTGGGGTGCAAGTGCTGTTTGATACAGACATTAACATGGTTTATTACAAGGAAATATTTCTATGTACTATTTGCTCTTGTGCGGTGCAGTTTTATGTTCTAAAGCATTTTTTGGCTTGTATTAGTAGGAAAAAATGGGCTTATTAGTAGTGTTGGCCGAGCACCAAAGTGCTCGGGTGCTCGAGTAGAACACCTCGGGATGCTCGGGTGCTCTACCGAGCACCCTAGCACAATGGAAGTCAATGCGAGAAACCGAGCATTAAACCAGGCACACCCTGCTCTGAAGAGTGGAGGGCGTTTGGTTTACAGGAAAAGGTCAGAAATTGATGGAAACACCACTGACATGGTTCGGAAACAGCATGGGGAGGATGTCTGGATGCATCTTGGACTCCTAGGTCTCTGCTGGGAACAATGTTGTCCGAGTAGTACGCCACTTTTACAGACTGACAATAATACGCACAAAACTGAAGATAAAATCGCTTTTAGAGTAAAAATTGTTTAGAAAACACCTGTTCCAGAACATGGAATCTCAACTGCGAAATTCTGTGCCTGCACTTGTCAAAATGATAGGGTAGTGGTAATAGGATATTTTTGGTCCTAATCGTAGATTTATGTTTACAGATCCTGTCCCTCACTGTCTGCATTGTCTCTCCCACATAGCACAAACCACACGGACACTTAATCAAGTACTTACCCTATGACAGGTGATGAGACCAAGGAGAGGAGGGGATATCAAAAAACTCCTCCTCCGCCGCGAAGCCTATTGGATACATATGTTGGATACATTGCATCTAAAGGGTTTAAACTGTGATTATGAGGTTGCTAGACTGTAACTTATGATAGTACTAATGAATTTAGTACTTCCTTTTTTTTTTTTTTTCTTTCTTTCTCTATTTAGACACAGCATATTTGCTGATCTCTGTTCTCTGACACTGGGTATCCTTTGTTCCCTGGTGCTCCTCTTGATGAATGGAAACTAGAAACTAGGTGATTGATTGGTGGATAGTGAAAACCCGCTCATTAGTGGGTGGATGACGTCACTTGTGCCTGTAATTGATTTGCCTATATATATCCAAATGTAACACTTGTTAAATGTACCTGTTGAAAAAGGCAGTGTGCCGAAACGCGTTGTTATTGCTTCCTCTTTGCATATACAAAAGAAATGAAAAGAAGAAGATTCAGCATATCCAAGCAGTTGCTGGAGTTTACTTTCACTTTTGTCCACGTGGAGCCCCGCTCCTCCCCGTAGCAATGCTGACCTTTAGCAGCTAGCGCTGGCTGGTTTTGCCTTCACGTGTCCAGCTTGGACATCCAATAATTGTAAGGCACAGAGGGAACACTGAGGACGCTAACATGGTCTACTCCTTCACCATCTTCCAAAATCATTCCCTCCTTGTGACACTAGGCCGCGCAACAGGTTGAGGGTGTCATAAAACTGTCCCAGGCTTTGAAGACTGTTGCCCTGCCTCTGTTGGAACTGCTGTGTGTTCGCCTCGTCTCCCCTCCTTGGTTTAGCCAAGGAACTACGTACTCTGCTGCCAGAGTTGTCAGTTGGAAATTTTTGGAGCAATTTTTCCACAAGGAACTTCTGGTATTACACCATTTTGCTCGTCCTCTCCACTACAGGAATGAGAGATGATAAGTTCTCTTTGTAGCGGGGTTCGAGAAGGGTGAACAACCACTAATCGGTGTTGGCCAAAATGCATATAACACGAGGGTCACGGGAAAGGCAGCCTAACATAGAGTCAGCCATGTGTGCCAGAGTCCCAACAGACAAGACTTCACTGTCATCAGGAGGATGACTATCAATCTCCCCATCCTCTTCCTTCTCTTCTGCCCATCCACGCTGAACAGATGGAATAAACCTGCTATTGGTACAACCTTCTGTAGCGTAGGTAACTATCTCTGGCTCCTCCTCCTCATCATCCTCATCATCCAATTCGCTCTGAAAAGACGTACTGAGGGTGGTCTGGCTATCACCCTGTGTACTGTCTTCCCCCACTTCTAACTCTTCCACATGAAAGGCATCCGCCTTCATTGTGAGCAGCAAGTGTTTCAGCAGACACAGAAGTGTGATAGTCACGCTGATAATAGCGGCATCGCCGCTCACCATCTGTGTTGATTCCTCAAAGTTGTGTAAAACCTCACAGAGGTCAGACATCCATGCCCACTCGTCGCTTGTGATGGCGACAACCATTTTGCAGCTGGTATTCCACTACTGCCCTCTGCTGCTCACAAAGCCTGGCCAACATGTGGAACGTCAAGTTCCAGCGCGTGCTCACGTCACACAACAGCAGGTGAGCTGGCAATTGCAAGCGCTGCTGCAGCGTTGCCAGACCGGCAGAAGCTGTCGATAACTTGGAGAAATGGGCACACACGCAGCGCACCTTCACCAGTAGCACAGGCAAATTGGGGTAGGTTTTGAGAAACCGCTGAACCACTTGGTTGAACACGTGGGCTAGGCATGGTATGTGTGTGAGCTTGCCGAGCTCCAAAGCCGCTACCAAGTTACGGCCATTATCAGACACAACCAAGCCTGGTTGTAGGTTAAGTGGCGAGAGCCACAGCCCAGTCAGGTGCCTTATCCCCTGCCATAGCTCTGCGGCGGTGTGCTGTTTGTCATCTAAGCAGATCAGTTTAAGTACAGCCTGTTGCCGCTTCCCCACTGCAGTGCTAGCTACTGACTGATGGCTGACTGGTGCTACAAGATGATAATTCAGAGGTGGAAGTGGAGGAGGGAGGAGGAGGAGAAGAAGGTGGCTGCGGAAACCCTGATGGAAGTAGGGCCCGCAATCCTTGGCATCGGTAGCACCTGTGCCATCCCAGGGTACGACTCGCTCCCGGCCTCCAAAACGTTCACCCAGTGTGCCGTCAGGGAAAATTAGCTGTCCCTGGCCAAAAGCTCTTGTCCATGTGTCCGTGGTGAGGTGGACCTTCCCAATAACTCAAAAAAGCGCCAGACTTTGGAATATCTACCCCTTGGCAAAGGAGATTTCCGCAAGAGGGTGCTCCAGGGAACAGTTGCGGACCTGTTTGTTGTGCCCTGCCTTCTCCCTTTGCCACCCCATAGCCTCTTCCAGCCTGTTGCGGTGCTGCGGATCACTCCCCCTCTGTACTGCTGTTCTCGCTCGGCTTGCCACCTTCCCAGGTCGGGTCAGTGACTTAATCGTCCACCACCTCCTCTTCCACTTCCTCACTCTTGTCATCCTCCTGACTTGTTGACCTAACAACAACCTCAGTTATTGACAACTGTGTCTCATCCTCATCATGAACTTCTTGAGACACTAATTGCGGTTGACTTATTGGCAACTGTGTCTCATCATCCACCTCGTGAAACACTAATTGCCGTTCCCCACCGTCATCTTCTTCTGACTGTGGATGCTCAAGAGTTTGTGAATCAGTGCACAAGATGTCCTCATGTCCCTCTTCAAGCGTCCTCATGTCCCTCTTCAAGCAGGCTTGTCAAGAGGCCCAAATTAAGGAATGGCGATGAAAAGAGCTCCTCAGAATATCCGAGTGTGAGATGACTTGTTTGCCAAGACTCTCCATGGTGGGTGGAAGGAGTATCAGTGTGAGGATTCTGTTGACCAGACTCTTGGCTACAGAGACTCGACTTTGTGGAAGACAGGATGGTGCTTAACCGACTGGAAGCATTATCTGCTGCAATCCAACCGACCACCTGGTCACACTGGTCTGAATTCGAGAGTGGTTTCCTGCACCGCCCGGCAAACTGGGACATGAAGATAGGTATCGTGGATAAGTGTGTTTCTTGTGCTCTGACAGCAGGCACAGTTTCACCGCGCCCAGGGCCACAGCCTCTGCATGCACCATCAGCAGCACGGGCACTTCCCTGTCCCTTACTGCTCGCCTTCCGCATATTACAAGTGCTTACAAGTATGTCACACGTACAGTAGTGCAGGTTTTGTAAGTATATACCCAAATAAAGTACACAGAATGTCACACATATTTTTAGGATGCACACACGTTAAACAGGAGATTTAGCACAGATATCGTTGCTGTCACCATCGGCAAATAAAAAATTACACTGAATGAATAGTGATGAGCGTCAGAGACAATATTCGAATTTGCAAAATTTCACAAATTTTTGGCCGAATATTCGCCTTAAATTCACAAATTCGAGAATTTGTGATCTTCAGTCATTATTTACTTGATTGCGAAATTTGGCAATGTATTATATTCGCGATAATAATTAGCAATTTGAATATTGGAGATCAATGCTAAGAGGTAGGCAACTTTCCTATTGGTTGCTAGGTAAGTTTGTTGCTAAGTGCCAATATTTGTGATAAATTTGTGATTTATTCCCGATAAATTTGTGATTAGAATATTCGCAATCAACACTATTCGCAAATACGAATATATAGAACTATATTCTAAATATTCTCGAACTCTCGAAGTGGCGATATTCACGATTCAAATATTCATGATCAAGACTATAAATGAATGTCACTGATATTTAGGATGCACAAACGTTATGCAGGAGGTATAGCCCAAGTAATGTTGCTGTCACCACCGGCTAACAAAAAATTACAGTAAACTGAATTAGTGTCACTAATATTTAGGATCCACAAACATTATACAGGAGGTATAGCGCAAGTAATGTCGCTGTCACCACCGGCTAATTAAAAAAATTACACTGATTGGATGCAATACAAAAACGTGATTTTTTTTTCTCGAAAAATGCTCTTATTAACGTAAACGTAAAAAAAAATAAAGAATAAAAAATAGACATATTTGGTATTTCCACGTCCGCAACAACTGGCTCTATGAAAATATCACATCAACTACCCCTTCAAGTGAACGGCGTAAAAAAAAAAACATAAAATTTACGCCACAACAGCTTTTTATAGTCACCTCACCTCACCTCCCAAAAAACATACACATAATAACAATGAATCAAAAAGTCGTATGTACACCAAAATGGTAGCTATAAAAATGTCACTTCTTCCCTTAAAAAAACAAGCCCCCACACAAGACCATAGCCAGAAAAGTGTAAAAAAAATGGCAACACATAAACATGATTTTTTTTTCTACAAATGTTCTTATTGTGTAAAATATATTAAAATATATATATATATATATATATATATATATATATATATATATTTACCAAAGACGAGGCAGCACTCCAAGTGGCGGTGAATAGTGAACCCTCTTTATTAACCCACAAAGCGACGTTTCAACTGCTCATTGCAGTCTTTTTCAAGCTACAAACATTGTGTCAGCAAGGGGGTATATATACCCAAAATGCAATGTGCCATACTCAAATGTCAATTAATCAATAATGTGTAACAAATCGTAGGAAACATTTCATATCACAAATTTACAAACATCATGTGCTGAAATACAAAAAGATCAATGTATATGTGAAAAGTGACAATAAAATATATCGTATAATCATATAAAACACATGATTACCCTGATAAAGTGCACCTGTGCATGTGGTGGTTTAAAAACAAGAGACCAATCCGCTTGAAATGGTAATTATAACATCGTAAGATACATAAGAACTTACTTCACATTGGTGGTTCAATGGCGCACGGCCCGGCGTTCCCTGGTCTCTCCTGCGCATGCCCCGTTGCCGCGCAACGAGACAACGCTATCCCCATGTCCGGAACCCGCCGCAGACATGTCCGGGTCAGCTGACCCTATCACATGATGGGCAACGGCCCCCGCGTCATGCGGAAGGAGAGTCCCAGAGATCAGACTGGATAGCAACAGGACAGCGTCAGGGGGCGGGATGCCACCAGGGCAAGGGTACCTAAAAAAGGTAACCCATCACCATGGTAACAATCCCAAACACCCAACGCTGTAAATCCCACCGACAATCCAGCCGCATCAAGGGACGCCATAATGTTCGCAAGCCAGGGAGCACAATCACGGCTACATATATTGTATATCATCTATTAAATCAATGTGAACCTAATAAATTAAAAACCTATCCCAGTGAAGACCTCCCACGACGGTGCAACACAGACCACACGCAACAAAACGTGTGCACACTAGTAGCACCGGCATGAAAGTACAATCAACACCAAGGGAAAAAAGGGGAGAAAAAGCTAATTACTCCACAATTATAATAGATATTATGATCAATATAAAAGTACATCTATATATTTCTTTATTGTGTAATTTCCCGGCTTGCAGAATGTTCCAAGGGGCCACCAGAGAAACCTCCAAACGTGTTACAAAAGATGCATCAGTCTAAAAGAAAATAAATATAGTATCAAAATTACAAAAGCTGACAAAATGTTAGATCCACAACACCATAGGTGGGAAGAGGAATAATATCAAGGACTTATCTCATAAGTTGCCATCTAAACTCAACATTGATACCGGCAGGTCTAAGTGTCTGCAGACGATGTATCCAATGCAGCTCTCTCCGTTTCAACATTAATGTGCGGTTACCCCCACGTCTCGAATTAACCACCTGGTCAAGAACTATAAATCTAAGATCCCTCTCAGAATGACCCATTTCAATAAAATGTTTCGAGACCGGGAGATCTTTCCTTTTCTGTCTTATTGAGAAACGATGGTTGTTCATTCTAGTTTTAATGTCACAGGTGGTCTCCCCAACATAAAGGAGACCACATGGACACTGTAAAACATAAATGACAAATGAACTGTCACATGTCAAGTATTGTTGAATATGGTATTGTTCACCAGTTCTGGGGTGTGTGAACCTCTCTCCTTTTATCATCAGGGGGCAATTCACACAGCCCAGACATGGGAAACTGCCTGTTCTCCGGGTACCTATATAAGTCTGAACCTTCTTTCTTGGTGGTAAATCAGCCCTCACCAATTTATCTCTGAGGTTGTTAGGTCGCTTATATGAGAATAAAGGTGGTATTTTCAAAGCTGGTATTTGGGGAAAATATCACATGATTTGATGATGTCACTTTGTAACGCCCATATCACATGATTTGATGATGTCACCTTGTAACGCCCACATCACATGATTTATTGTATGACTATATAAGTTTGCTTGTGGCACTGTTGTATTGCTTGACAAAGGCCTCATGGAGTAGGCTGAAACGTTGCCTTGGAATAAATTGGGTCATCACCATTTTACTCAGGAGTGCTGCCTCTTCTCTGGGATATATATATATATATATATATATATATATATATATATACACATATTTGGTATTGTTGGGTCCGTAATGACTGGATCTATAAATATATCATATGATCCATCTCATCAAGTGAATGGTGTAAAAAAAATATATAGAAAAATTACACCATACAGCTTTTTTGTGACTTCACCTCCCAAAAAATGAGATAAAAAGCTACCAGAAAGCCAAATGTACCCCAAAATGATGCCAATAAAAATGGCAGCTTATCCTGCAAAAAATAAGCCCTCAAGCATCTCAGTCAACAAAATAATAAAAAGTTATCGCTCTTAAATTATATGTCTGAAAATTATATGTTAGTAAATACAGATGCCGCTTCTTCCTTTTGAGCCCTGGAATATCCCCAAAATAACAGTTTACAACCATAATTGGGGTGTTACTGTATTCAGGTTAAAATGGGTAGCAAATTCTAAGGGGATATTCTCCTGTTGTCCTTTGTGAAAAAGAAAGATTGGGCCTAAAGCACCATTTTCTTGTAAAAAAAATGTAATTTTTCATTTTCGTAGCCTAGTTTTAAGTATTCTATGAAACGCCTGTTGGGTGAAATGATCACTACACCCCTTTAAAATTCCTTGAGAGGTGTAGTTTACAAAATGTGGTAACTTTTTGGGGTTTCTACTGTGGGCGTGCCTCAGAGTCTCTTCAAATGCAACATGGCGCCTAAAGACCATTCCAGCAAAATCTGCCCTCCAAAAACCATATGGCGCTCCTTGCCTTCTGAGCCCTGCCGTGTGCCCATATAGCGGTTTATGACCATATGTGGGATGTTTATGAAAACTGCTGAATCAGGGTAATAAATATTGAGCTTTGCTTTGTTGTTAACCCTTGATGTGTTACAGGAAAAAATGATTAAAATGGAAGATCTGCAAAAAAAGTAATATTTTGAAATTTCACCTCCGTTTTGCTTCAATAACTATATCCAAAACTGGTTTCTAAAAGCAGTTTAGAATAAAAAAAACTGTTTAGAATAGTTTGAGGGGTGCAGTTTCTAAAATGTGGTCATTTATTGGTGGTTTCTATTATGTGAGCACCTCAAAGTAATTTCAGAAATGAACTGGTCCTTAAAAAGTTGATTTTTGAAATTTTCTTAACATTTTAAAATTGCTTCTAAAATTCTAAACATTCTAACATCCTAAAAAAATTATTTGCATTACCAAAACAATGCCAAAATAAAGTAGACATATGTTGAATATTAATTAATTAGTATTTTATGAGATATCACTATCTGTCATAAAAACAGAGAGATTAAAATTTAGAAAACAGTGATTTTTAAAAGAAATTCTTAGTAAACTTTGTATTTTTTTAATAAATAAAGGTATAACATATTAACTGAATTTTACCATTAACATTATGTACAATGGGTCTCTAAATGGCTTGGATAAGTAAAGGCGTTGAAAAGTTATTTCCACATATTGTAAAGTGACATATGTCAGATTTGCAAAATTAGGCCTGGTCAGAAAGGATGCAAATGACCCGGTCCGGAAGTGGTTAATGCTGTCAGCCATGCATTTTTCAATAGCTATTAGAGATGAGCAAAGTTTTAAAAAAATTTGATTCGGCAGCTTCACCGAACTTCTTCAAGAAATTTTATGTAGCGGACACAATGACGGAAACGGTGATTGCACCAACCAAACAGATGCCACGTTCGATGCTGATCGCAGTATCTGAGACTCAGGTGCTGAGTAGTGTTGGGCGAGCATGCTTGTCCAAAAACCATTCTGACTCGAGCATCGCGATGCTTGGCACATCGCATTGTTTGGCCGAACACCGCTTGTGCTCGAGCGCGATGCTCGAGTCTTCTCCCCGCACGTTTGATGATTGACAGATCACCCTCAGTTCGTCTTTTCAGAGCGAATTGGATGATGATGAGGAGGAGCAGGAGACGGTTACCTATGCTACAGATGGTAGTACCCATAGCAGGTTTATTCCATCTGTTCAGCTTGGATGGGCAGAAGAGGGTGAGGAAATTGAGAATTATCCTGCTGATGAGGACAGCGAAGTCTTATCTGTTGGGACTCTGGCACACATGGCTGACTTTATGTTAGGCTGCCTTTCCCGTGACCCTCGCGTTATACGCATTTTGGCCAACTCCGATTACTGGTTGTTCACCCTTCTCGACCCCCGCTACAAAGAGAACTTCTCATCTCTCATTCCTGTAGTGGAGAGGACTAGCAAAATGGTGCAATACCAGAAGGTCCTTGTGGAAAAATTGCTCCAAAAATTCTAGCTGACAATGCTGTTGGCAAAGTATGTAGTTCCATGGGCAACCGAGAGGGGAGACAGCAGTTCCAAAAGAGGCAGGGAAATACTCTCCAAGGCCTGGGACAGTTTCATGACACCCTGCCAGAACCCTCACCCTGAAGCCTCAACACACAGCCTAGTGTCACAAGGAGGGAAAAGTTTTGGAAGATGGTGAACGAGCACAAAGCAGACCGTATCAGCGTCCTCAGTGATCACTCTGTGCCTTACAATTATTGGGTGTCCAAGCTGGACATGTGGCACTAACTGGAGCTGGAGGTGTTGGCCTGCCCTGCCGCCAGCGATTTGTCTGAGAGGGTATTTAGTGCTGCTGGGGGCATAATAACAGATAAGTGCATCCGCCTGTCAACTTAAAATGCTGACAGGTTGACTCTTATCATAATGAACATGGCCTAGATTGCCCCTGGCTTCTCTACTCCACCAGAGGAAAGCGGCTCAACATAAAGGCACTTTAAATGTGGCTTTTATGGGTAACTGATTACACTGTATTCTCATGCACCCTTTGCACCACAAAAAAGGGTATACAGTATGGTTCAATCTTCCTTTTCTCATCCTTCTCCTCCTCCATCATATGAACATGCTTATTAGGCTGCCCTCGCTCCTAATGTTTTAGAGGGTCAGCTAAGCAGCAGACCCTCACCCCTAATGTTTTTGAAGGTAACCAGCAGGCCCTCGCCCATAATGTTTTAGATTGTCAGCTCAGCAGCAGACCCTCACACCTAATGTTTTAGATGGTCAGATCAGCAGCAGGCCCTCACAACTAATGTTTTAGAGGGTCACCAGCAGGCTCTTGCTCCTAATGTTTTAGAGAGTCAGCTCAGCAGCAGACCCTTAAACCTAATGTTTTAGATAGTCAGATCAGCAGCAGGCTCTCACCCCTAATGTTTTAAAGGGTCTCCAGCAGGCCCTTGCTTCTAATGTTTTAGACGGTCAACTCAGCAGCAGACCCTCACCCCTAATGTTTTATAGGGTCACCAGCAGACCCTCGCCCATAATGTTTTAGATGGTCAGATCAGCAGCAGGCCCTCGCCCCTAATGTTTTAGAGGGTCACCAGCAGTCCATCAATCATAATTTTTCAAGAGTGTGTATGATGCCCTCCTTTATGTGCAATAAAGGGTTTATTGGAGTGCTGGTTCCTTGTAATTTTTGTCAGCCCTTTCACTTAGTACATAGGCTTTATGAGTGTAGGGGTCCCACTACCTGAATAATTGTACCGCAATGTGAATGAGGCCCTTCTTTATGTGATATAAAGGTTGTATCGGAGTGCCTCTTTCTTGTAATTTTTGGCAGCACTTGCACTTTATATTCAAGTAAATATACAGGAAAGAATGTGTAAAAGTGGCGTACTACTCGGACAACATCGTTCCCAGCAGCGACCTGGGAGTCCACGATGCATCCAGACATCCTCCCCATGCTGTTCCTGAACCATTTCAGTGGTGTTTCAATCAATTTCTGACCTTTTCCTGTGAACCAGACACACTCCCCTCTTCAGAGCAGGTGGTACCTGGTTTAATGCCCTGGTTTTCCCATTGGCTTCTATTGTGCTCGGGTGTTCTGTAGAGCACCCGAGCATCCCAAAGTGTTCTACTCGAGCTCTAGATCACCCAAGCACTTTGGTGCTCGATCAACACTAGTGCTCAGGGGCTTAATCACAGGTTAAAAAAAAAAGTTTATACTCACCTTATCCACTTGATCATGGAGAGGCTGTCTTCTCCCATCTTGATTGAAGAAAGTGTAAGGGTGCATTCACACAAACGTGTTTTGGTTCCGCATCCGAGCCGTGTGCTGTACGCATCTGTTGCTCCCGTCCGTGGCCCCATAAAAATTATAGATCATGTGCTATTCTTCTCCGTTTTGCAGACAGGAATAGGCATTTCTATAATAGGCCACCTGTTCCATTCCGCAAATTGCGGAAAGCACAGAGGCGGCTTCCGTGTTTTGCGTATCCGTAATTTGCGGACTGCAAAACACGGCATGTTTGTGTGCATGAGCCCTTACTCTGACATTATTTGCTATTGCGCTCAAGAGCTTACGAGAGTGTGGCGGGGGGGGGGGGTTTAAAAGCAAAAATTCTTTAAAAATTAACAAATAGAGAACATGTTTCCCTAAAAATATCCCTAAAAATTTGGAGTCCTAGGAGACTAGACAGTGCTGAATACCCATTTCCAGGGCAATAGGAGCAAACTTGAAACAAACTGAAACAAGTCATTCATCTTACTGCTATACTATACATTTGTTTTCTTTTGGTGTGGTGTTCAGGTGTTGAATAGTTTTGGCCATATTGTTCATACATGAAGAATCCATTACAATAAGACAAAAGCTTCTATGTAGGATATTTTATTACAGACCGGGGGGGGGGGGAATATATCAAACTGGTATAAATTAGAACTGGCGCAACCAATCAGATTCCACCTCTCATTTTTGACAGCTCATTTGGAAAATTAAAGGTGAAATCTGATTGGTTGCTATGGGCAACTAGACCAGTTCTACTTTACACCAGTTTGATAAATGACCCCCTAAGTGTTACATATTTTCATATTTTTATGATATTTAAACTTTAGTTTCTATAATGCTGTCATGTATAACTATTAGGGCTCATGCACTTAAACGTATTTTCTTTCAGTGTCCATTCCGTTTTTTACGGACCGTATGCGGAACTATTTATTTCAATGGGTCCGCAAAAAATCAGAAGTTACTTTGTGTGCATTCCGTATGCCCGTTCTGCAAAAAAAATGTCCTATTATTGTCCACAGTACAGACAAGGATAGAACTGTTCTATTATGGGCCAGCTGTTCCGTTCCGCAAAATACGGAATGCACACGGATGTCTACAGTATTTTTTGTGGATCCGTTTTTTTGCGGACCGCAAACTACATATGGTCGTGTCCAGGAGCCCTTAGTGATGAGCAAAGTTTACAAAAATTCAATTTGGCTGCTTCGACGAATTTCACAAATAAATTTACTTTGAGATGAATTTTATGTGTTGTTTTTTTTTTACCGACATTTCGGGGAAAATTGATTTGTTACCACGAAGTGCGATGGAATTCAGCTTTGCGGCGAATCGAATGTTCCCTGAAATTTGGTTCGAAGTCCACTTCAGATACTTCGATTCACTTAACCCTAATAACTTTGCTTTATCTATGCAAAACAATTGACTCCAGGTATAAGCTGCAAATGATTTATTTTTACCGTTCTCTATTGACTGAAACACTAGAGACTCATCAGACAATAGCCGAGATATCTCCCCGGAGTTCTTCTACCTGGCACCTAGCCTTCATTTTGTGTATAAAAATCCACCAGTGGTGCTTAAGTTCCCTTTCAACGGGCCAACAAACTGACTATACTGCTGTGTTATATTATAAGCAAGACCACCAGAGAGCTGAGTGCTAGGAGAATAGGTATTAATCCAAAAATGAATGTCAAGGACAAGGAAATATCTAATGTCAGTAAGGTAAGAAAATGATGTTACATTCATACAAATAATTCTAAAGAAAACTCCCAAGTGTTTGATTATGTATTCGTTTCACTTAAGAATTTAATAAAAACAGTTTATCATCTTAAGGACTAGGACAATTTTCATTGTGTTTTCATACTTTTTATTTTTGTATTTTGCATATTACTTTTGCATTTTTTTCTACTTTATTTTTGTATTTCCACTTATTATTTTGTTGGTACAAGTTGTATTTTTTATTGGCACCATTTATTTTCCATAGTTTTGGAATATCTTGAGCAATGAAACTGAAAGATAAAACATGATTCTGCCATGGTTTTTTTTAGTTTTGTTTTTACAGTGTTTACTATGCACTTAAATGTTAGTACTAGCAATATGAAATAGATAGAAATATATATTTTTTTTTTTATTATGTTCTACTTCTTTAAAAAGACCTATAACTTTTTGTATTTGTCTGAAGAGTTGTGTAAGGGGTTATTTTTTGGAGGGAGAACTGTAGATTTATTACATCCATTTTAAGGGTACATGCAACCTTTTGATCACTTTTAATTCAAATGTTTGCAGCAAATCATCCATTTTAATTATTTTCTGTTACAGCATTTATCAAACACAATAAATATTAATATATTAATAGTTTTGACATTTTCAGACATGGCGATATCAATTATGATTTCATTTTTATTATTTTCACATTTAAAATTGGAAAAGGTGGTGATTACTTTTTTTATATATTTTTTATTTTTCAATTCCATTTTTTACTGTAATTTTTATAGTATTTGATATTTGATCTTTAGATCATTTATACCATATACTACAAAGAGAATACTATTATACAGTCGATTTTGACAGGCTTCCTGTTAAGCAATACCTGGGAGTCTACACAAGGCCTAAGTAGAGGCCTACTGGAAGGGCTACTGGAAGTAGAGAGGGGCCTCTTGGTCACATATGCAAATAGCGGGCACATGCTTGGTGAAAGTTGTGGCAAGCCGGGAAAAGATCGCATTGTGATAATACAAATGTGCCTCCCTTTCGGCAGAAAGAAAACAGTCCCCGAATTTACTTTTACAAGGCAGGTCTAAAAGTATTTAATAGTCATCCGTTTGCTTGATGCCAGCAATATGCTTGTCAAACATGCAGTTTACAATGCTCTGCAGTGTGACTGAGGATGAAGATGTTTCAGACCTCACCCTGCACTGATTTTTCTGTCAGCCTTGTCCTCTAGCTATGAATGTAAAACCGTATTTTCAATTTCCAAGACCAACTCCTCCTTCAGTCTTATATCCTCATCCTCTTCTAATTCTTCTTGCATGGGGTTCTCAAAAGCCTCTGGGTGATGATCAAGATGTGGAGGCTGCTCTCCTTCCACAATTCCTACTGTGCTCACTTGTTCTAACAGAAACATTGGGTAATGCTGTTGTTGATGCCAATATTGTTCCTACTCACAAATCTAGTGGCTTTTTAAAAGGGCCTGAGTATGCACAAAATACACTGATGGGTTGACACTGCCAAGGTGGTGTTGTGTAGGATGTAATCATTGACTACTTTGTGCTGCTCTTACAGACAGTAAAGCATTTTTCCTCATTCACACTGCCAGCAGTAGTTCTGGCAGGCTGTTTCATCAGAGAAAAGCCTGCTGGAGCTCTCTGGACCCGGCATTGCCGATTTTTGTCCAGCCAAATCCCGGCATATTTGCTGGGTATTGGCTGGATCTCTACCAGATCCAATTATGGTCAATGGGGCCAGCAGTCGTTCCAGTAACATCCAGTAATGCCAGATCCAGAGAGCTCCGGGAGGCTATTGTCTGTCGGAACATTCTGCCAAACTACTGCCAACAGTGTAAAACAGGCCTATGCAAGGTAAGATTCCAACAATTTGGAATGTTGGAGATTGAGCAGTGAAAAGGTAGACCCTTCTGTTCCTGCAAGAACACATGAGAATGGTTGAAATGCACATACATTGTCCTCAACATGGTCAATGCTTTCTGCAAACGATTATACTTTTTTAAAAAGAATTGCACCACCAAATTTAGGATGTTCACCATGCAGGAATCATGTGTTATATTCCCCAAAGTTACCATGTCAATGGAATTGTCACCGGCTATATTACTTAGCTGCAGTTGTTTGGAAGATTCTTTGGCATGCAAGATTACAAGAAGGGATGGTTTTATTTTTTTGTTGAATTGATGGGGCTAATGCCTAGGTATGCATCATTGAGGTTGATTGCACACAATCAATTGCCTAAATGAAGTGGGTTCCACTTTTTGGTAAGGCAGTGACTACACCACCAGCAACTTGGCCACGTAGGAGTTCAGTTAACACACAAGCAGATTACTGGGCATGTATAGTTGTTCCATACCCACAGATTATATTATGGATAACTGTCAATGGAGTGGAGGAGGTGGAGCAGGAAAATCAGTAGCTGATAAGGTTGATTGTGATGATGATGATAATGTAGCCTGACTACTAGCCAGTTTGATTTTCCTTTTTGACTCTGTGATACCAATTCATGTGCTGGAGTTGCCTGCCCCTGTCGGCCCCATAGAAATGAATAGGAATGGTGGCTGCTCAAGCACGGTGTGCTCCCATTCACTTGTATGGGTAGAGCGCTTGGCAGTGGCCGGACCTCTGGAAACCCCAGATCCTCAAGCCACCACCCAGCTCCATTCTCGGCATAGGTGGGGGTTCCAGAGGTGGAACCCGCACCTATCTGACAATGGGGGCATATCCTAGCGATATGTCCCCATTGTCTGTGATGGGTATATCCCTTTAAGTGTATTTTATTGCAGCAATGTATATTTTGGTCACACCCAGTGGACGTCCTGTTGCATCAGTTTTTTTTTTTTCCAAAACCTGTTGCAAAGCTTATATAGTATAGGTGAAAAAATAATCATATTTTCATGCATCACTGTTGAAAATTTTACTACAAATATATATATATATATATATATATATATATATATATATATATTACTTTATTTTTTTTCTGTTAATGCAGGTTGAAAAGCTGTGTCAAACCTAGGGCAAGCTCAAGTGGAGGGAGTAGTTATTTGTCCTCATATGTTCACTTATCTCCAAAGTGCAAACTACTATTGTATTTGACTTTTTCCAAGGGCATTGTTTTTCTATAAAATTTTATGGAAGTTGTCTTCTAAAATACCCATTTTTCAGAGTTGTGTCTCTGTCCTAAGATGTATATTATATTGGTGCTAATAAAAAAATATATATATAATTTTTTTTCCAAAGCCTCCATGTATCAGGGTTATGTGCCTGATCTAATGTACATTGTATGGGATTCTGTCCATGTACAAATATTTTTTTTTCTTCAAAAACAGACTGAAAATTGTCTTCTAAAAACTCCATGTATCAGAGTCTTGTCACTGAAATAACATACATTGTCCTAGATTTCCTAATGTGCCTGTAGTTCAAAAAAGATCAATCTAAAAGGAGGTGCAAATTGTTGATATTTGCCACAATTTGGCTCGCTAGATTTTCTAGTTTCTATGCTTGAAAATGGCTGGGGCCTAAGATTCTTCATTTAGAGCCAAAATTGCCAAACAGTGTTATTCTGGCATAAAGATCTGTTTTAAGGTAGGCTGACCGTTACTTGGCAGAGAAAAGTGTTCATCCCTGCACTAGTTTTATCATCCAGCCCATGTGATAAATTTAGTGAAGGTCTAGACAGACTGTCTAAGTTTATGCCATCTTTTATATCATTAATTCTGGTCTATGGTATCTGTACTTCTGGCCAGTTGCCTTTTTTTTGTAAAAAAAAAAATGTTTAAAAATTTGTCTTGCTCTCCAAATATTTTTCACAATTGTCTTGTAGTTCCAGGCCTTCACCAAAACGTAATTCTGGTCTATAGTATCAGTACTTCTGGCCAGTTGGGATTTTTTTTTTTAAATACTTTCTAATTTTCTAATTCTCAAAAAAAAAACAAACATAATTGTTTTGCAGTTCCACATTTCCACCAAAATGTAATGTTGGTCTATCGTCAGTTGGAATTACATTTTTTTAATTGTTTAAACTTGTCTCGTTCTTTTTTCAAAGCGGAATTTGATCCGAAGTTTGGGAAACTTTGATTCACAATGAAGCTGAATTTCCTTGCACTTTGTGGAAACATATCAGGTTTTCCTAACATGTCAGCTGCAAGTGTTACAAAGTGAAAGTAAGGCCCCTTGCAGACGAGCGTGGCGGATTAGGTCCCGATGCATTCAGGTGCGTTCAGTAAAACTCGCACCATTTTGCAAGCAAGTTCAGTCAGTTTTGACTGCGATTGGTTTCAGTTGTTCAGTTTTTTCCGCACGGGTCCAATAAGTTTTGATGCGTTTTTAACCCACCTGATAAAAAACTGAAGGTTTACAAACAACATCTCCTAGCAACCATTAGTTAAAAACGCATTGCATCCGCACTTGCAATGTGTTTTTCACGCAGCCCAATTCACTTCTATGGGGCCAGTGCTGCGTGAAAAAAGCAGAGTATAGAATGTGCTGCAATTTTTACTCAAAGCATAAGTGATGCGTGGAAAAAAAAACGCTCATGTACACAGAGCCATTGAAATAAATGGGTCAGGATTCAGTACGGGTGCTATGCGTCCACGTCACGCATTGCACCTGCATGGAAAACTCGCTCGTGTGAAAGGGGTCTAAGAAGCCTGGGAACATGAGATCACCCACCATGTCATGCTGCCAGCCAATCAGCAGATAGCCACCCCCCTGTGATGTCACGGCTCTATAAAACCCTCATCTCGCCCGGTCTCCGTCCTTGTCATTTGAGCTGATCATAGGGAGAGATATGGCAAGCGCTAGGGACAGTGTTGCTGCAATAATTAGGTTCATAGTAGGGAGGGATCCCGGACTTTATGAAGGGATCCATATGGGATTATGATCATCCCTGTTGTTAATACCTCAATTTTATTGCTTTGAGGAAGATTTTTCCACCTAAATGCTATGTACTCTGGTACCATTACATAGTAGGACAGAGGCTGCTGCATAAATGAACGTAAATTTACTGTCGGCGGTCAGGAAAGTGTTAACTTCCAAGCCTTCACACTAAGATTAGTCCACCAAGTGGGAAGAATATGATTAGGAATAGAGATGTCCCGAACTATTCGCCGGTAAACAGTTCCCCGCGAACCTAGCTTGTTCGCGTCCGCCACGGCGGGCGAACATATGCGATGTTCGCGTTCGCCCGTATACTTTATCATTGAGCAAATTTTGACCCTGTACCTCACAGTCAGCAGACACATTCCAGCCAATCAGAATACCCTCCCTCCCAGACCCTCCCACCTCCTATCTAAACGCAAGGACAGCATCCATCTTACATTCATTCTGAAGCTGCAGTGTTAGTAATTGTAAATCGCAATGCGATTAATATAACCTGTATTATTCGCATTGCGATTACAACTTAGATCTGAGTTCCAAATGGTTGTATTGCTAGAATATATTAATGAAGATAACGAATATAGCGCTATATTCTCAATCTTCGTTATATTCTAGCAATACAACCATTAGGAACTCAGGTCTAAGTTGAATTCGCAATGCGATTAATATAACCTGCATTAATCGCATTGCGAATTCAACTTAGAGCTGAGTTCCTAATGGTTGCATTGCTAGAATATAACAAAGATTGAATTCTCAATCTTCGTTATATTATAATTCTAGCAATACAACCATTAGGAACTAAGCTCTAAGTTGTAATTGCAATGCGAATAATGCTTACAATTATTAATCGCTTTGCGAATCCATTTGATGCCTCTATTTGATTGTATATGACGGTTGACTATGACTACCACCAATGTTCTGCTGCCTCCGAGGCAAGATATCTGAACCCCCCAGGGGCCATTTGGGCGTTTTTGATAGAAAACGCATCTGCGTTTTTATCATTTTTTTATTTTTGATTCACATGACCCTATACATACATCACACACAGAGATGACCCCTATATACACATCACATGGATGACACTTACCCTCTTCACACCAAGTTCAGTCCTATTCCTGTGCCCTGCTTGGCTAAAGGACCTTAATCAGGTGACTGTGACATCACCACAGGTCCTGCAGGTTTCTGCTATAAACGCTGTGTACAGCTTGTAGCCCCGCCCACTCTTCAGTCCTTAGCTGATTGCTGGATTGCTGGGAGGGGGAGGGGCTTGCTGCTGGCTTTGGAGGAGAGGCATTAGGAGAAGGAGCTGCACACACACGGCACAGCCTGGATGAGACCAAAGAGGAGGGGGGTGAGTACAGCGCACTGCATCTTATAAAACAAAAATAGGTAATTAACAGAGCACTTCTGGCAAGGGGTGGCCCTCTGGGACCCCCTGGCTTAGGGGCCCGGTCGCAACTGCGACCTCTGCGACCCCTATAGCTACGCTAGTGCTTAGAAAATATGCTGTCAAACAATGATCCTAGGTTTTGGTATAGACACATGATCTAGACTACCATATTTGCCTATACCAAATGTAAATATGCAACCAAATGTGGCAAAATACACAAAAAAAATAAAATAAAAAATAAAAAAATGATAAAAACGCAGATGCGTTTTTGATGCATTTTCTATCAAAAACGCCTAAATTGCTCCTGGGGGGGTTCAAATATTTTGCTTTGGAGGCAGCAGAACTTTGATGGTAGTCATAGTGAACCGTCATATACTGTACAATCAAATAGAGGCATCAAATGGATTCGCAAAGTGATTAATAATTGTAAGTATTATTCGCATTGCGATTACAACTTAGAGCTGAGTTCCTAATGGTTGTATTGCTAGAATTATAATATAACGAAGATTGAGAATTCAATCTTCGTTATATTCTAGCAATACAACCATTATGAACTCAGCTCTAAGTTGAATTCGCAATGCGATTAATGCAGGTTATATTAATCGCATTGCGAATTCAACTTAGATCTGAGTTCCTAATGGTTGTTGTATTGCTAGAATATAACGAAGATTGAGAATATAGCGCTATATTCGTTATCTTCATTATATTCTAGCAATACAACCATTAGGAACTCAGATCTAAGTTGTGATCGCAATGCGAATAATACAGGTTATATTAATCGCATTGCGATTTACAATTACTATTACTGCAGCTTCAGAATGAATCTAAGATGGATGCTGTCCTTGCGTTTAGATAGGAGGTGGGAGGGTCTGGGAGGGAGACATCTCTAATTAGGAAGAGTGGTCTGGTTATACCTGATTTCTAGTGATTTGTGACATATTAATTCGGAACTAATAAAATTTCTTGGTGAACTTCAGGGAATCAGCCGAATCAAATTTTTCTAAACTTCACTCATCTCTAGTTGTCTTGCAGTTCCACGTCTTCACCAACATTTTATTCTGGTCTATGGTGTTATTATTCTAAGAAATTGTTTAAAATTATTTTGTTCTCAAAAACTTCTTAAAATTGTTTTGCAGTTCTAGGTGTTCACCAAAATTGAAATAAATTGTCTTGTCTCCCCAAAGTTCTGTTTTCTCCAGCGTGCCTGCAAATACAACTATCCATGCCTTGTACTTTCACATGGTGGAGACATTGGCCACGCATAGGAATTGTCGCTGTGAGAAATGCATGCCACCACGGATATGTGAAGCAGATGTTAGTGCTAGATACCACTGGGTCAATGCTTTGCATGGCAGCGGTGACACAGCACCACAGCAATGCTCCTGTTAACACCTCCATGTTTGTATATTTGTGGTTTCCACACTGGGAGCTTTCCCACATCTTGCCTTAGAAGTGATGAGTCTGGGCAAGAGAAGCCACACCTATCATTTGCTAATTTGCATTCAGAAACAAATTTCCTAATAGATAATGAGTGATAATGGCTGGACTATCAAGGCTGCACTGCATTTTGGAGAAAGAGCACATGCTGATGCATGTCAAAATCACAGCAGGGACCATGTGTTACTTTCAACTCAGTTTGCCAGATTATAAGAAAGGCAGTTGGTATACTCACATTTGTGAGCAGGGACAACAGTAGTATCAACATCAACCCCCGGATATTTACATTATCCACAAGGGATTGCAGAAGAAGAACTGCTTCCACATCTTGTTGGTCCTTCTTTTGCTGTTGGGGACCTGCATGGACGAAGTCCCAAGGAGGAAGAAGTGGAGGTGAAGGATGAGGAGCTACCACTGCAGTGGCTGGTGCAGGACAATTAGGCTCAGGGCTCGTTCACACGAACGTGCCGTGATTTGTGGCCCCCAAATTGCGGATCCTCAAAAAACGGATGCCGCCCGTGTGCCTTTTGCAATTTGCGGAACGGACAGCCCATTATAGAAATGCCTATTCAAAACAGACAAGAATAGGACATGATCTATAATTTTTGCGGTGCCACGGAACGGAGCAACGGATGCAGAGAGCACATGGAGATTAAAGTGAATGGGTCCGCACCCGAGCCGTAAAAAATGTGGCTCGGATGTGGAACCAAACCACAGTCGTGTGAATGAGCCCGTATGATGATGATGACACTGGCCATGATGACTTATCATTGCACTAGAGGGCACAGCCAGAAAGAACTGGGTCCTCCTGCACGTTGTCAAGCATCGCTGACAAGCTGACAGGGATATCGTTAGCATGAAGCAAACTAATGATTACAGGATAGCCATGCTTTTAGTGCCTTGCTATCAAAATGGGAAAATGTTTTCCTTATGCTGAAAGGGGAGTAAAATTGCTATATCATATTATCAGGATTCACTGTCCACACAGCTTGCCGTAGATATTGGCAAGCAGATGACTGCCACCCCAGTGTCTGACCAGTAGGCTCCTCTCCACCTACAACTAAATACCCCACCTGACACCATCTCTGCTACCACAAGTAACAGAATCTGCAGCAGCAGGCAATTCAGTTTGATGAAAATGAGGGAGCAGTGTTTTTATATGCCAAGCCAGGCCAGACATCAGTAAACCGATATGTACTGCAAGAACTACGAGGCTCGGTCCTTCCTAGAATGTGCCCTTTCTGCAGCACGTGCCTTGTTGTCTTCCCCCTGGACTTCTGGCCACACAAAAGGCCCAAACTGGCCCAGTTTGCTCTCAATGGACTATCAGTGGGGGAGGGGGGAGGAAAAATAAATAAATAAAGAGAGAATGACAAGAGGGAAAATATGAGTCCTAGGAAAGCTCAGGGTGTTATATACCAATTTTAAGGCCTATTGGTTCACTTTTGAATTGGGTAGAAACGATATGGACCCAAATACATTTTTTTGACTGATAAGTTAGAATCAGACCTGAAAAAAATTTCAATAAATTTGCTAATCTCTGCTCTTTATATAAATGGGTGGGTAAGAAGCTCATTGAGTTCACTACCGAGTGTAAGGGAAACGGCAGTATAATATATTATCCAGGATGTGAATGTGGACGATATTAGTTCAAGATTGGTAAAATTAAAGTGTAAAGTTTTTAGTTTTTTTGTTTATTTTTATTTTTTATTTTGTTGTTTGTTTGTTTTTAGCATAACTCTTATCTTTTCTGTACACAGGAGATTAATATGACTGTGGTAAGTCAGTTTTGCCTCTTAGGATTTAAAATTGGCCAAGATGTAAGAATTGTCCTGTTCTGTCTTCTCCTGGTGGTTTTCTGTGGGACAATATGTGGGAACCTCCTGATCATCATCCTGGTGTCCAACAGCAAGAACCTCCACACTCCAATGTACTTCTTCATCTCACAGCTGTCTATCAATGACATCTTATTAACAACTGATATTGTCCCCAATCTGCTCCACATTCTACTGAATAATGGGGGATGCATTCCTTTTATTGACTGTATCACTCAATACTATTTTTTTGGTTCTGTAGAAACAGTAGAATGTTTCCTCCTCACAGTGATGTCTTATGACAGATATATGGCCATCTGTAATCCCCTCCGTTATACTTCTATTATCACACCTCAATTTTGTGCTAAAATGGGCTTTGTTTGTTGGTTCTATGGATATTCCATTAATGCAATTTTTACTATAACAATAGCAAATCTAACCTTCTGTGGCCCAAATACCATCAACCATCTATTCTGTGATATTCTTCCTTTAATAGAACTCTCCTGCTCTGACATCTCCATTGTTCATTTAGAGATGTATTTCATAGGCTTTCAAAATGTCATGATTCCAACCACAATTATTGTAATGTCTTATACTTATATTATTTTAGCAGTCTTAAGGATTCCATCCAGTACTGGAAGACAGAAAACCTTCTCTACCTGTAGCGCCCACCTCACTGTGGTCTCCATATTTTTCTGCACTCTTTTCATTGTTTATGTTGTCCCAACAAAAGGTCTAACACTCTCTATGAGCAAAATCTTATCACTGCTATACACAGTGTTTACACCTTTCGTCAACCCTATTATATACAGTCTGAGGAATAACGAAATTAGAAAAGCTGTGGAGGAAACACTTCATAAGTTTATTGTCTGGTAAAATAAATGATCTCATATACAGTACTCGCTTTTAGATAATCTTGCTGTGATTTATTGTCACATTCCAGTGACGCGTTTCGGCATACAATCTGCCTTTGTCAAACTATGAACAAACAGTGAAACGGCACTCATTTAATAACCCGCCAAATCTCCTGTTCTCTGTGAGGTAGTCATAGCAACCAAATAAACAAATAGTAAACAGAAGGAAAAGCAAAAGGGGGAGAGGTAGAGAAGGGGGAGTTGTTGGAGTAAAGAAAGTCCGTGGCATGATGAGCATCAATATAGTTCATAGAGAACATCCATCTTATCGATATGAAGTCATAAATTTATTTCATGTCGGCTATAAGAAGATATTTAATCAATATAATAGTCATCAAAGAAAAAAAAAAAATTATAAAAATGTATTCAATGCATAGTCCCGATTCAGTCCTCTGGGTTCCAGTGTCTGGAGACGGTAGATCCAATAAACCTCTTTTTTTTAGAAGAATTTTGTGTCTATCACCACCACGTCGCGGCTGGGGGACACTGTCAAGGATCTGGAAGCGTAATTGAGCAATGGTATGTTTATGTAAATGAAATGATGTGGAATAGGTAACATCAGGTTTCCTTTTCCTATGGTGGATTTGTGTTTCGAATCCCTGTCCTTCATCCTCATGGAGGTCTCTCCTACATACACACAAGGGCACTTTAGGATGTATATGATGAATTGGCTATTACACGTGAATGTGCCTCGTATGGTAATACTTTCTCCTGTGTGTGGATGTGTGAGATTTGAGCCTCTAATGATGTTGGAACAATGTATACAGCTCACACAAGGAAAGGTTCCAGATCTGGGAGTGGATAGCGTGCTCTATCTGGGTAACCCTCTATTACTCCCAATTTCCGCTCTGACTATTTTATCCCTGATGTTGTTTGCTCTTTTGTAACAGACCGGTGGACTCTGAAATTCTTCCACCTGTAAATCGGACTGGGCTATTACATTCCAATGTTTATAAATGACAGACCGCAGTGCCAATCGACATATTGTATCACCGGACTTGGCTTTCTGATACGAGCGCACGGACTACTGGAATCAGCACAGGACCAGATGAATTCCCTTGCTTACAACGACGCACAAGCAAATGAGATTGTGGGGAGGATCACTGCTTCATCTGAATTTCTAAAGATCCTATCCAGTGAATTTAAAGGGAGAAATCTGGAGAAGGAATCCAAACACTTAGTTTCCCTTGAACTACACGCAGCAATACTAGCTGAATACCATCGGACCAAGAAAATACCCCGGGGATTACGGGTCAATCTTAGACCGACACCTTTCTGTGATAACCTGGAATATTGTACCCATTTTGCCGGCATACTAAATAAATGCTCCTTGTACCTGATTGTGCTGACGCCTGAGCACTGGTCCACAGCAATTGCAGCGAGTAAAGCCAGCATTTCCACCATCGAGGATCAACTGAGAGATTGCCTTAAAACTGAAGAATTAACCGCTCTGAAAGATAAGGTTAACAAACAGTGCCTGGAACTAAAAACCAACATTGAAAAAAAAACAAGAGAGCTAAATACTTCAGAGATTCAGAGGACTATCTCTCAAAACGAACATACAGATGGCAGGATACAACGGGCACCGCTTTACCACAAGCACGACCAAGAGACCGACAGGCAGGATCCGCATCCTCTGGTTCTGGCAGCGACAATATGGGTGGCCAACAGAGTCGTTTTTTAGGAAGACGCAGACAACAAAGAAAAGGAACACCAGACGAGCGGGAAGCCATCATAGGAGAGGTGGACGCACCGTGGATGACCCGATCACAGGTACCACACAGAACTTAGTTTTAAATCTGTCGTCTAAGATTTTGAACCCGGCACAAATAAGCGTATTACAGAAGGGTTTATCCTTCAGGCCCATTGAGAACTTGGACTCTTTTGATCTGGACATAGACCTACAAAGGTTTTTTTCGGAACATACGCCTTAAATCTCACTTTTCTGTAGATCGTGATCGTCCTCCACTGTGTCACAGGACTGACATGGGTATATTACCTCTAAAACAGTTTGATCTGAAAATAAAAAGTATGTATTCACCATCCAAAGCCTATCACCCGGTTGAGACTTACATAAACCTAGTCCAGCGTGACATCGATGGACTATTACATCAGTTCAAACAAGGCACCTTTCACTGCCATAATAATCTATCCACTGAAGAGAGATTTGCCCTAAATCATCAGCTTGATGATCCATCTCTTATCTTTAAACCAGTAGACAAGGGGGGAGCTCTTGTAGTACTGGATAAAGATTATTATGTGTCTGAGATTCTTGGACAATTAAGGGACATTGAAACATATCAGCCATTGCACACTGATCCCGTCTGGCAGATAAAGAATATTTTACAGACTATAGTGAATGGTGCCAGGGAGAATGGAACAGTCAATGCCAAACTGGGGGATTATTTGATAAACCAACACCCAATTACCCCTGTATTTTATACATTACCCAAGGTACACAAATCCATGACTTGTCCTCCTGGTTGTACAATTGTGGCATCGACAAACTCTATTCTCTCTCCACCCGCCATGTTTCTAGAAAAGGTCCTGACACCACTCACAAAATCAGCATCCTCATACCTGAAGGACACTTCCCACTTTCTTAAAGGGGTCAGATCACTACACATTGACGCAGATTGTCTCCTTGTCACATTAGACGTGTGTAGCCTGTACCCGTCCATCACTCATGAGAAAGGGATCCATGGGGTGGAACAACTGTTAACACAGAACATGTACAGTAACACTAAAAAAAACTTTTTCCTTTCACTCCTTAGGGTTGTCCTGGACCAAAATTATTTCTTGTTCCAGGACACATTCTATGAAAAGCAGCGTGGGACCACGATGGGTTCGCACATGGCACCGCCCTACGCAAATTCATACATGGCTCATTTTGAGAACATTTTCATATATTCCAATAATATATACCAACAAAACTGTATTTTTTGGTGACGCTTTATAGAGGATATCTTTAGCGTGTGGCGGTGCGACGTGCACACTCTCCAAGAATTTACCACTTACATCAATTCCATCTGGCCAGAACTCAAATTTACAGTACATCATGAGCAACAGAAAATTTCCATCTTAGACACATGGGTTATTTAGGGGGTGGATGGACTTGTTCATACTGACCTGTACGTTAAAGAAACAGACATAAATAGTCTACTCACATTCCAAAGCAATCATACAAACTCCACAAAAAAATCCCCCCCTTACTCCCAGTATCAGAGGGTAAAGCGGATAGTCCATGACACAGCAAGCTGCGAGATCAGACTTAACGAAATGAATGACAAGTTCTTGGCCAGAGGTTATCCCAAAAATTTGCTGATAGAACAACAGGGAAAAATAGATAGGACACAAGTAGAAAACAATTCCAAAGAAACGCATCCCCCCTAATCATAAAATAACACCCTTGGATGAACAAAATCAGGTCTGTCATTTATGAACACAGGAAAGTAATAGCCCAGTCCTATTTACAGGTGGGAGAATTTAAGAGTCCACCGATGGTCTGTTACAAAAGAGCAAACAACATTAGGGATAAAATAGTCAGAGCTGACATTGGGAGTAGTAGAGGGCTCCTCAGACAGAGCATGCTCTCCACTCCCAGATCTGGAACCTTTCCTTGTGTGAGCTGTATACATTGTTCCAGCATCATTAGAGGCACACATCTCACACATCCACACACAGGGGAAAGTATACCCATACGAGGCACATTCACGTGTAATAACCAATTCTTCATATACATCCTAAAGTGCCTAGTGTATGTAGGAGAGACCTCCATGAGGATGAAGGACAGGGTTTCAAAACACAAATCCACCATAGGAAAAGGAAACCTGATGTTACCTATTCCGCATCATTTCATTTACATAAACATACCATTGCTCAATTACGCTTCCAGATCCTTGACACTGTCCCCCAACCACGACGTGGTGGTGATAGACACAAACTTCTACTCAAAAAAGAGGCTTATTGGATCCACCGTCTCCAGACACTGGAACCCAGAGGACTGAATCGGGACTATGCATTGAATAGCTTTATATATATATATATATATATATATATATATATATATATTTTTTTTTTTTTTTTTTTTCTTTGATAACTATTAAAATGATTAAATAATTTCTTACAGCGGACATGAAATTAATCTATGACTTTGTATCGATAAGATGGATGTTCTTTATAAACTATATTGATTCTCATCATGCCACAGACTTTCTTTACTCCAACAACTCCCCCTTCTCTACCCCTCCCCCTTTTGCTTTTCCTTCTGTTTACTATTTGTTTATTTGGTTGCAATGACTACCTCACAGAGAACTGGAGATTTGGCGGGTTATTTAAATAAGTTCTGTATCACTGTTTGTTCACAGTTTGACAAAGGCTGTGTCATGCGGGTAAGGGTACAAGATACAGCGGACACACAAGAAACAACAAACAAGTGTCTAGGCAAAAGCTGGGGATAATGGTCACCTCCTGACAAGGTCCTATCAGCTGACCCTAGACTGCTGTGCACACGTTTAGACCCCAAAGGTGGGAATAAACGTGCCCCCGTGCCTAAGACTGAATTAACCCTCTAGTCCCTGAGATAGTGGACAAGGGGGAAAAAAGGCAGCCTGCTTCCTCTAATCCTGGAGGAAGCAGGTGTCTAAGTAACAGCCTAGACAGTTCACAAATGGAAACTAAAAACACACTTATCTTAGAAGTAGAGCAGAAACAGCAATCCACCTTTCTTCAGAGTGAGAAAGAAGCTATAACCCGCAAGGGACACTGGGTAGGTGCTTGATTTAAACTCACACAAACAACCGCACCCAGTGCACCTGAAGAGAGGCAGGTACAGCTCACTCCAAGTAAACAGAAAATACTACACACTTGCTGCCAACCTGACAGACCTCCGCACCTCACCAGAGCAGGGCATGACAGTACCCCCCCCCCCTTCTACAGGTGACCTCCAGAGACCCAGGACCAACTTTATCTGGGTGGGACCTGTGAAAGGCCCTCACAAGTCGGCTGGCATTAACATCCACAGCTGGGACCGTATCCCCTCCAGTGTACCAAGTATTGAAGGGAACCCCGAAGAACACGCGAGTCAAGAACCTTAGAGATCTCAAACTCAAAGTTACCATCAACCAGAACAGGGGGAGGAGGCAATGGCGATGGTTCAATTGGGCTCACATATTTCTTAAGTAAAGATCTATGAAACACTTCATGGATCTTCCAGGTCTGTGGAAGATCCAAACGAAACGCAACTGGATTGACAACCGCAGATATTTTATAAGGTCCAATAAATCTTGGACCCAGTTTCCAAGATGGTACTCTTAGTTTAATATTTTTAGTAGATAACCACACCAGATCACCCACACACAGGTCCTGACCAGTCACACATCTCCTGTCAGCCATTCGCTTATACCTCTCACCCATCTTCTCCAAATAGCCCTGGATCCCGCACCAGATAGAAGACAAGGCAGAAGAGAATCTCTCCTCCTCTGGCATCCCAGAGGAACCAGTCCCAGAAAAGGTGCCAAACTATGGGTGAAAACCGTATGCGCCAAAAAATGGTGACTTACCCGTGGATTCCTGCTTACGGTTATTCAAGGCAAACTCTGCTAGAGATAAGAATGAGGACAAGTCCTCCTGGTTCTCAGCCACAAAAACCTCAAGTAGGTCTCCAGGTTTTGGTTAGTACGCTCTGTCTGCCCATTCGACTGCGGATGAAAGGCCGAATAGAACGAAAGTTGAATGCCAAAACGAGAGCAGAACGCCCTCCAAAACCTGGAAACAAACTGAGTACCCCTATCAGAAACCACATCCGAGGGAATACCATGTAATTTCACGATGTTATCAGCAAAAACCTGAGCAAGAGCCTTAGCATTGGGCAGACTAGCTAATGATACAAAGTGAGCCATCTTGCTAAAACAGTCCACAACCACCAAAATCACAATTTTCCCGGAGGAACTTGGCAGATCAGTAATAAAATCCATATACAAGTGCGTCCAAGGACGAGAAGGGATAGACAAAGGAAGAAGTGAACCAGAAGGTCTAGTGTGAGCAACCTTTGACCGTGCACAGGTCTCACAAGCTGCCACGTAATCCTCAATACTCTTACGTAACCCGGGCCACCAGAACCTCTGAGAAATAAGATCAAAGGTGGACTTGCCACCAGGGTGTCCAGCCAGGACGGTATCGTGATTTTCCTTGAATACTTTGTATCGCAATCTAGAAGGAACAAACAACCTCCCTGGGGGACAAGAATCCTGTGCTCCCAACACCTCCATCTCCAACTTGGGGTACAGAGCGACAACCACCCCATCAGCCAAAATCGGAGCAGGATCCTCCGAATCACTTCCCCCGGGAAAACTACAAAACAAAGCATCTGCCTTGACTTTTTTAATCCCCGGGCGAAAAGTAACCACAAAATTAAATCTAGTAAAGAACAGTGACATCTAGCCTGTCTAGGATTTAGGCGCTTGGCGGACTGCAAATAAACCAAATTCTTATGATCAGTATATACAGAAATGGGATGATACGCCCCCTCCAACCAGTGACGCCATTCCTTAAAGGCCAATTTGATGGCCAGCAATTCCCTATCTCCTACATCATAATTACTCTCGGCGACCAAGAGTTTTTTGGAAAAGAAGGCGCATGGACGCCACTTGCCAGGCGATGGACCCTGCGACAGCACTGCTCCAATCCCCACCTCTGATGCATCAACCTCCACCACAAATGGTTGAGACACATCAGGCTGCATCAGAATGGGAGCAGACGCGAAACACTCCCTAATAGCTAAAAAGGCCTGCGATGCCTCATCTGACCAGACAGAGCAGTCGGCGCCCTTCCTAGTCATATCGGTCAGCGGTTTTACAATGGTCGAGTAGTTCAAAATGAATTTTCTATAATAATTTGTAAACCCCAAAAACCGCATCAAAGCTTTCTGATTATCTGGTTGGTTCTATTCCAGAACCGCCTGGACCTTTTCGGGGTCCATCCGAAAACCAGAACCAGAAAGCAGGTATCCCAAAAAACAGAATCTCCAGGACAGAAAACACAAATTTCTCCAACTTAACATATAATTTATTCTCCCGAAGGATTGCCAAATCCTGTCTCACGTGATCCTGATGGGTCTTCAGATCAGGGGAGTAAATTAATATGTCATCCAAGTAAATTACAATGAACCTTCCAACCAAATGATGAAAAATGTCATTGACAAATCGCTGAAACACCGCTGGCGCGTTTGTTAACCAAAAAGGCATAACCAGATTTTTTAAATGACCCTCGTGCGTGTTAAAGGCCGTTTTCCACTCATCCCCCTCCTTAATTCTGATCAGATTGTAGGCCCCTGTTAAATCTAACTTGGAGAAAATCTTGGCTCCAACAATTTGATCAAAAAGGTCAGAAATCAAAGGAAGGGGATACGGATCACGGACCGTAATGAGATTTAATTCTCAAAAATCCAAGCAAGGTCTCAGCGATCCATCCTTTTTCTTTATAAAGACAAAAAAGCAACTGCGACCGGAGACTTTGAGGGCCTAATATGACCCTTTGCCAAACTATCGGCTATGTACTTTCCCATGACCTCTCTTTTGGGTTGAGAAAGATTGTACAGCCAAGACTTTGGCAACTTGGCCCCTGGGATGAGATTAACAGGACAATCATTTTCACGATGAGGATGCAACTCCTGAGCTCCACCCTCCGAAAAGACATCTGCAAAATCTGAGAGATACTAATGTAAAATCGTAGAAGACACCCCTGCGATAGATGCACTAAAGCAATTGTCTGAACAAAATTCACTCCAACCAATGTTCTGTCTTGCCTGCCAATCAATAGTAGGGTTATGGTTAATCAACTACGGCAAACCGAGGACCATAAGAGCGGGCAAGTTTTTCATGACAAAACACGAAATTATTTCAACATGCGAATCACCCACCCATAATCGAATACCATGAACAATATGACTGAGATTCTTCTGAGAAAGAGGGGAAGAATCAATTGCAAACACCGGAATCTCTCTCTCTAAAGTGCACGTACTTAGGCCCAGATTTTGAAGAAACAGAAATTCAATAAGGTTTACTCCAGCACCACAGTCAATAAACACTTTAAACTTAAATTTTCCTGATTCTAGCGCCACCATAGCTGGAAGGAGAAAACTGGTATTACAGGGATATTGCATTCCTGCTTGCTCCTGCACCCCATCCACACTACCAAGAGTCAGGGATGATTTTTTTTTCTTTTTTATGTAAACCACTTTGTGGACCATTCTCATCAACTTGCGGTTTCAGAACAACTGTCAGAAGGAATCTCTCACACTGAAGAGGCCTTATTCCTCTCTCTAATGCGTCTATCTAAGCACACTGCCAAAGACATAGCATTTTCCAACGTATCTGGAAACTCATGAAAAGCAAGGGCATCTTTCAATCTCTCTGATAACCCCTGACAAAACTGACTACGCAGTGCGGGGTCATTCCACTCAGTCTCCGTAGCCCATCTCCGAAATTCAGCGCAGTACAACTTCAGTATGTTCTCCTTGAATCAAATTACGCAACCTAGATTCCGCCATCGAGAGTCCATCTGGGTCATCATAAATCAATCCCAAGGCCGCAACCGAAAGTACAGCCTCCGTGACTCTCTAAAGCAGATAAAGTCATCCATACCCCCTGAAAATCTATCAGGAAGAGCGACTCTAGGCTCCCCATAAATTTGACCTCCTCCAATAGCACCTGATGCCAGAACATTCTGACAACGTGTGACTGAATTACGCAGATCAGCAACCTCCAGGGATAATCCCTGCATGCGATCCACTAATGCCTCAACTGAATCCATTACCTAGCAGCAGAGAAATGTTAGCCTAGGAATTATTATGATGGGCGGGTTATAATTTCCGCCAAGAGGGGTACAAGATACAATAGACACACAAAAAAAAAAAAAAAAGCGTCTAGGCAAAAGCTGGGGATAATGGTCACCTCCTGACAAGATCCTATCAGCTGATCCTAGACTGCTGTGCACATGTTTAGACCCCAAAGGTGGGAGTAAACGTGCCCCCCATGCCTAAGACTGAATTAACCCTAAAGTCCCTAAGATAGTAAACAAGGGGGAAAAAAGGCAGCCTGCTTCCTCTAATCCTGGGGGAGCAGGTGTCTAACTAACAGCCTAGAAAGTTCATAAATGGAAACCAAAAGCACACTTATCTTAGAAGTAGAGCAGAAACAGCAATCCACCTTTCCTCAGAGTGAGAAAGAAGCTATAACCCGCAAGGGACACTGGGTAGGTGCTTGATTTAAACTCACACAAACGACCCCAACCAGTGCACCTGAAGAGAGGCCGATACAGCTCACTCCAAGTAAACAGAAAACACTACACATATGCCTCCAACCTGACAGACCTCCGCACCTCACCAGAGCAGGGCATGACAGGCAGATTATATGCCGAAACGCATCACTGGAAAGTGACAATAAATCACAGCCAGATTAATTAAAAGCGAGTGCCGGTCTCTTCTTATCTTTATGGGACGCCTGCCCTGACACACGTGCACCGCTGCTCTACTTCACCGCAGCGCCTATCGACATATTGTATCACTTATATACATTACATCACTAAGGATATGTCTAGCTATATCTAGATAAAAAAGATGGAGGGAGAGCGCCTAATACAATATTCTGGCTTTCAGGGAAATATACGGTATTTGCAGAGCGAATTTTCTAAAAAGATTAAATTCCATCCAAATTTTTTAGTGGCAAATTACATTAAAAAACGGCAATTTCCTGGCTGCAGAAAGACTGTATATTGGTGTAGAACACTGTGCCTTGCAGTAACACTCATAGGGAGTCTGCTGTGGTAGTGAAATAATACTGTGAGTCTGTATGACATGCAGATGACAGGCGTCGCTCTTAGAAACACTCCACACTTCACTTATGGTCAAGTAATGACCAGCCTTCACTTGGTCAGTAATGGGGCCAAAACTGACCAAATAACTCAAGTGTGAACTCAGCCTTACAGATCAATGTTAGCGTCAATAAAAAGCACACTCCTTTTAAACCGTCTTCAGCTGATTCCACATAGTTACATAGTTAATATGGTTGTAAAAAGACACAAGTCCATCAAGTTCACTCAAGGGATACTTCCCAGAAGGAAGTGAGACTCCGATTTCTACACTTTTCATAAGCATTAATGTTGTTTACTTTTAAGAATTCATCTAAACCCTTTTTAAAACTGTCCACTGTTCCTGCTGCAACCACGTCCTAAGGAAGTCTATTCCACAGCTTCACAGTTCTTACAGTAAAGATGCTTTGACTAGTGATCAGGGAGCACCAATGTATTCGGGTGTTTGGCCCGAACACATTGCTATATTCGTGTGCTCGGCCGAGCACTCGAGTATAATTAAAGTCAATGGGAGACAACCAGGCACCCCCTGCACTGAAAAGGGGAGGGTGCCTGGTCCATTGGAAAAGGTCTGAAAGTGACAGAAACACCACCAAAAAGGATCAGAAACAGCATGGGGACTATGTCTGGATGCATCTTGGACTCCCAGGTTGCTGCTGGAAACCATGTTGTCCGAGTTTTACGCCACTTTAACAGACTGACAAAAATACTCCCAAAACCGCCCCAAAAAACAAATTTTTCCCCAAAAAATGTTAGGAAACACTCTTTTCTGTATATTCAATTGTAAATAAAGTGCAAGTGCTGCCAAAAATTACAAGCAAGAGGCACTCCGATACAGCCTGTATATCACATAAAGGAGGGCCTCATTCACATTGTGGTACAATTGAATAGGAATCATTGATCACAACTCTCTAGACACGGTCCTTCAGCCAGTTTTTAATCCAATTACAAACTATACTTTCCAAGCCTAAAAGGTCTATAATTTCCTGTGAAGTACTTAGATCCTTTTTTGAATATGGGCCTTGCGCCAATCACTTGACACTGTACCAGAACCTAAAGAATCTTTAAAAATTATAAACAGGGGCACAGTAATGACTGAACTGAGCTCTTTAAGCACTCTTGGGTGTAATCCATCTGGACCCGGAGCCTTGTTCACATTTATCTTATTTAACTTATCTTGGACCATATCTACAGTTAGCCAAATGAGTATATTACTGCAGTACATTGTGTATGTACCTTCTTTATGAATAATAGAAATTTGTGCTGCAAGTGTCTGCTTGGAAGGGAACCCCAGATAATGCTGAATTATATAGCTTCCTAAAATATGGGAGCAAGGTTTCAAAGCAAGTGGAATAGTAAAATGAAGACAAGCCGTCTGGGCTGGGGCATTTATTTTTTTGGGAAAGTAGTAGCATCCTTAATCTCTTGATCGGAGATGGAGGAGCAGAGCTTTTGAGATTGGGTAGCAGTTAAGTGGGGAAGAGAAAGAGATGGAAGAAAGTCAGTTATTAGGTTTATTTTTAACTGGAGATCAGTACCTGCCTGTGGCGGTTGTAGATTATATAGTCGAGTGTATTGTTGAGAGCGAATATTCGAATTGCGAATTTTTATCACGAATATCGGCACTTTGAGAATTTGCAAATATTTTGAATATGTTGCGAATTTGAATATTGCCCCTTTCACTCATAACTAGTTGCGTGTAAAAGTTACTAAATTCTTGCGCTATATCTTCTGTTTTATGTAGTAAATTACCTGCGGAGTCCCTAAGGCCAGTGAAAAATGATTTAGCTTTAGTGGTTTTTATCTGAGACAACATGAATCTGGTCGATTTAACACCGTGTGCATATTATTTGTATTTCAGGAAGAGGTAAGTCTTTGCTGAGCTAAGATTAAGGGAGTTTTTTAGTTCATCTCAAAGGGACGTTAGTTCGGCGAGATGTGAGGCTAATAGAGATGTTTTGTACAGACATTCTAGGTGTGAAATTTTCTGCTGAAGATCAGAAATCTTCTTATTTTTCTCTTTATGAACATAGGCAGAGATCTCCCCCCTGATATGAGCCTTGTGAGCTTCCCAAAGAGTCTGTAGGGAGACCTCTCTGTTATCATTAGCCTCGAAAAGCTCCGCAAGGTGTCTCGTAATTTTCCCAACATTTTGGGAGGATTTCAGCAGTGGGATTTAATGGAGAAGGAGTGGCAATGTTGTACATGAGTAATGCAAATAAATACATAGTCAATTCTTTGATAGGAGTTAAGAGTTGTTGAGTAATATGTATTGTCTTTATCAGATGGATGTAAAGCTCGCCATACATCAGCTAAATGTAGAGAGCAAAGAAGTCGTTTTAGTTTCGCCAAGGCCTGAAAACATAAGGAGGATCTGGACGTGTGAATTAATGGGTTCATAGCCCCGTTAAAGTCGCCACCCAGGATTAAAGTACCTTCTGTGAACTGGAAAAGTCTTTTAAGGACCTCTAGAAGCCAAGGGTTCTTTGTTGGGGGCATATAAATTCCCTAGCGTAAACATGGAGTTACCTAACTTGCCTTTTATAAAGAGGTAACGGCCCTCGGAGTCCAAACACCTTTCCACAACTAAGAAGGGGACATTTTTGCTGGTCCCTATACTGACACCTTTCGACGCACCACTATTAGAGCCAGAGTGGTACCAGTTAGAGAAATATTGTCTGTTCATGGTGGGGATGCTTGTTTCCTGCAGTAAGCATATGTCAACTTTATTATTTTTTTAAGGAAATAGATCACCTTTCCTCTCTTAAATGGAGAGTTGAGACCTCTCACATTGTAAGAAACTATGTTATGACATGTCATTCTTGGATCTGTATGAATATATAAATGAATGTGTTATTATAACATGATAGCCAAAAATAGGGAGGGAGGGGGGAGAGGAAAAAGGGGAAGGGAAGGATCAGAGTAAGAGCATAACAGAAAACAAAAATTATAACATATATTATGGTGGTCCAATTCTTTCTAATAGAGTGTGATGACTAGGGCAAGATAGGTAGATGGCACATACATTTTGCGGCATCATGGTTTGAGAGACCCAACAGGTATATGTATGTAGTCATGGTGTTTGATGCAAGAAAGAAAGAAAAAATGAAAAGTAGAGTTGAGCGAACACCTGGATGTTCGGGTTCGAGAAGTTCAGCTGAACTTCCCGAAAATGTTCAGGTTCGGGAACCGAACTCGACCCGAACTTCACCCCGAACCCGAACCCCATTGAAGTCAATGGGGACCCGAACTTTTGGGCACTAAAAAGGCTGTAAAATAGTCCAGGAAAGGGCTAGAGGGCTGCAAAAGGCAGCAAAATGTAGGTAAATGCCCTGCAAACAAATGTGGATAGGGAAATGAATTAAAATAAAATAAAATAAATAAAAATTAAGCAATATCAATTGGAGAGAGGTCCCATAGCAGAGAATCAGGCTTCAAGTCACCCACCAATGGAAAAGGCCACTTTATTTTTTAGGGCCCCAGCACCCAGAGAGAGGACAGAGGTCGCATAGCAGAGAATCATGTCACCCACCAATGGAGAAGGCCACTTTTAGATAATTAGGCCCCCTGGCACCTAGACGGAGAAGAGGTTATTTTAACTTTTGGTTGCACCGCAATATAATGGTAAAATTAAAAAAAGAGGATTCAATAAACAGTGCCATGGAGTACAAGAATACATGTTTGAGGGGAAGGCAGTTCTAAATGTCTATTCTGCACAAGGGATGGACAGGTCCTGTGGGATCCATGCCTGGTTCACTTTTACGAACGTCAGCTTGTCCACATTGGCTGTGGACAGGCGGCTGCGTTTGTCAGTAATGACGCCACCTGCCGTGCTGAATACACGTTCAGACAAAACGCTGGCCACCGGGAAGGCCAGCACCTCCAAGGCATAAAAGGCTAGCTCTGGTCACGTGGACAATTTGGAGACCCAGAAGTTGAATGGGGCCGAACCATCAGTCAGTACGTGGAGGGGTGTGCACACGTACTGTTCCACCATGTTAGTGAAATGCTGCCTCCTGCTAACACGTTCCGTATCAGGTGGTGGTGCAGTTAGTTGTGGCGTGGAGACAAAACTTTTCCACATTTCTGCCATGCTAACCCTGCCCTCAGAGGAGCTGGCCGTGACACAGCTGCGTTGGCGACCTCTTGCTCCTCCTCTGCCTTTGCCTTTCACTTGTTCCCCTGTGACATTTGGGAATGCTCTCAGGAGCACGTCTACCAGCGTGCACTTGTACTCGCGCATCTTCCTATCACGCTCCAGTGCAGGAAGTAAGGTGGGCACATGTGTCTTTGTACCGGGGATCCAGCAGGGTGGCAACCCAGTAGTCCGCACACGTTAAAATGTGGGCAACTCTGCTGTCGTTGCGCAGGCACTGCAGCATGTAGTCGCATCATGTGTGCCAGGCTGCCCAGAGGTAAGGACAAGCTGTCCTCTGTGGGAGGCGTATCGTCATCGTCCTCCGTATCCCCCAGCCACGCACCAGTGATGGGCCTGAGCTGTGTTGGGTGCCACCCGCTGTGAACCTGCTTCATCCTCATCCTCCTCCACCACCTCCTCATTCTCCTTGTCCTCCAGTAGTGGGCCCTGGCTTGCCACATTTGTACCTGGCCTCTGCTGTTGCAAAAACCTCCCTCTGAGGCACTTCTAACAGACCGGCCTGAAGGTGCTAAAAATGACCCCTCATCCTCCTCCTCCTCCTGGGCCAACTCCTCTTCCATCATCGCCCTAAGTGTTTTCTCAAGGAGACAGAGAATTGGTATTGTAATGCTGATAACGGCGTCATCGCCACTGGCCATGTTGGTGGAGTACTCGAAACAGCGCAACAGGGCACACAAGTCTCGCATGGGGGCCCAGTCATTGGTGGTGAAGTGGTGCTGTTCCGCAGTGCGACTGACCCGTGCATGCTGCAGTTGAAACTCCACTATTGCCTGCTGCTTCTCGCACAGTCTCTGAGGCCCACCGGCAGAAACCACTCGTCGGTCTGTTGTTCAATACCCCGCCACAACATCTGCGCGGTGTGGGGCCTGTCCCCCAAACATATGAGTTTCAGAACGGCCTGCTGACGTTTACCGAGGGCTGTGCTGAAGTTGGTGCTGAAGGTGTGTGGCTGACTGGATGAACAGGTGGAAGCAGAGGAGAAGGAAGCCGAGTAGGAGGAGTAGGAGGGTACAGGAGGCAAAGAAAGATGCCCTTCAATCCTTGGCGGCGGAAGGACGTGCGCGAAAGAAATCTCCGCTTGGGGCCCAGCCGCCACTACATTTATCCAGTGTGCAGGTAGGGAGATATAGCGTCCCTGGCCGTGCTTACTGGTCCACGTATCTGTGGTTAGGTGGACCTTGCCACAGATGGCGTTGCACAGTGCACACTTTATTTTATCAGATACTTGGTTGTGCAGGGAAGGCACGGCTGTCTTGGAGAAGTAGTGGCGGCTGGGAACAACATACTGTGGGACAGCCATGGCCATCAGCTGTTTGAAGCTGTCTGTGTCCACCAGCCTGAATGACAGCATTTCAAAGTGCCAGTAGTTTAGAAATGCTGGCATTCAGGCCCAGGGCTCGAGGGTGGCTAGGTGGGAATTTACGCTTTCTCTCCAAGGTTTGTGAGATGGAGAGCTGAACGCTGCCGTGTGACATGGTGGAGATGCTTGATGATGCAGGTGGTGGTGTCGGTGGCACATCCTCTGTTTGGTGGGCGGCAGGTGCCAACATTCCTCCCGAGGCGGAGGAATAGGCCGAGGCAGCATCAGAAGAAGGAGCAGGGGTAGCCTGAGTGAGTTCCTTGCTTTTAAGGTGTTTACTCCACTGCAGTTCATGCTTTGCATGTAGATGCCTGGTCATGCAGGTTGTGCTAAGGTTCAGAACATTAATGCCTCGCTTCAGGCTCTGATGGCACAGCGTGCAAACAAACCACTCGGGTCTTGTCGTCAGCACATTGTTTGAAGAAGTGCCATGCCAGGGAACTCCTTGAAGCTGCCTTTGGGGTGCTCAGTTCCTGGTGGCAGTGGCCAATAGCAGGCGAACTCTCTTGGCGACGGCTGTTCTTCTTTTGCCCTCTGCTCACTCTTTTGCTACGCTGTTGGCTCGGTCTCACCACTGCCTCTTCCTCTGAACTATGAAAGTCAGTGGCATGACCTTCATTCCATGTGGGGTCTAGGACCTCATCGTCCCCTGCATCGTCTTCCACACAGTCTTCCTCCTTGACCTCCTGTTCGGTCTGCACACTGCAGAAAGACGCAGCAGTTGGCACCTGTGTTTCGTCATCATCAGAGACGTGCGGACTCCGATGAGGTGGTATTCTCATGTCCTCATCATCAGGAAACATCAGTGGTTGTGCATCAGTGCATTCTATGTCTTCCACCACTGGGGAAGGGCTAGGTGGATTCCCTTGGGAAACCCTGCCAGCAGAGTCTTCAAACAGCATAAGAGACTGCTGCATAACTTGAGGCTCTGACAGTTTCCCTGATATGCATTGGGGTGATGTGACAGACTGATGGGCTTGGTTTTCAGGCGCCACCTGTGCGCTTTCTGCAGAAGACTGGGTGGGAGATAATGTTGTGAACGTGCTGGATCCACTGTCGGCCACCCAATTGACTAGCGCCTGTACCTGCTCAGGCCTTACCATCCTTAGAACGGCATTGGGCCCCACCAAATATCGCTGTAAATTTTGGCGGGTACTGGAACCTGAGGTAGCTGGTTCACTAGCACGTGTGGCTGTGGTAGAATGGCCACTTCCTCTCCTAGCACCAGAGGGTCCACTAACACCACCACAACCGCGTCCCTTACTAGATTTTTTCCTCATTATTACTGTTCACCAAGCACCACAATTAAAGAAAAAAAAATATATGTATTAATGTATTGTATTGATTTCAATTTCAGGCCTTTTTATTACAGGCACCTAACACTATCTGCCTATTTATTTATGTACCGTATTACACTAATCCAGGCACAGCAGTAACCACTGATTTAAGAGAATATCAATTGTAGGCCTAATATTTAGGCCCTGGATGAAAGGTATCCTTTTATGGACAGATTTACACTTGGAGATGCACATTAGCGTGTAAAAAAATATGTAGGATTTTGGCTTTAGCAATTGCATTTTAACACTGTGTGTAATATACCCCTTAATGGACAAAAATACAACGGGAGATGCACGGTAGCGTGTGAAGTTATTGAGGATGACCCTCTCAGCACTTGTATATACACCTTGAGTGTAATATACCCTTTTACGGACAGATTAACACTTGGCCTGCAACAGCTGGAACACCAGATTCAGGGTATTGCTATATTGGCAATTTAATTTCACCCCAGAACAAAATATACTCTGTTACGGACAGATTTAAACTAGGCCTGCAACTGCTGGAACACTAGATTCAGGGTATTGCTATTTTGGCAATTGAATTTCACCCCAGAACAAAATCTATCCTTTGATGGATAATATTAAACTTGTCCAGTCACAACTGGAACAGCAGATTTACTGGTATTTCTATTTTGGCAACTGAATTTCACCCCAGAACAATAATATATCCTTTGACGGACACTATTAAACTTGGCCAGCCACAGCTGGGACACCAGATTTACTGTATTGCTATTTTGGCAATTGAATTTCACCCCAGAAAAAATATATCCTTTGCCGGACACTATTAAACTTGTCCAGCCACAGCTGGAACACCAGATTTACTGTATTGCTATTTTGTTACTGACTTTCACCCTAGAAAATAGGATATACTTTGACGGACACTAGTGAAACTTGTCCAGTCACAGCTGGGACACCAGATTCAGGGTATTGCTATTTTGGCAATTAAATTTCACTCCAGAACAAAATCTATCCTTTGACGGACACTATTAAACTTTGCCAGCCACTGCTGGGACACCAGATTTACGGCATTTCTATTTTTGCAACTGAATTTCACCGCAGAAAATTATATATCCTATGACAGACACTATGAAACTTGTCCAGTCTCAGCTGGAACACCAGATTTATGGTATTTCTATTTTTGCAACTGAATTTCACCGCAGAAAATAATATATCCTATGAAGGACACTATGAAACTTGTCCAGTCACAGCTGGGACATTAGATTTACGGTATTGCTAATTTGGCAATTGAATTTCACCCCAGAAAATTATCTATCCTTTGCCGGACACTATTAAACTTGGCCAGCCACTGCTGGGACATTAGATTTACGGTATTGCTATTTTGGCAATTGAATTTCACCCCAGAAAAAAATATATCCTTTGTCGAACACTATTAAACTTGTTCAGTCACAGCTGGAACACTAGATTTACTGTATTTCTAGTTTGGCAACTGAATTTCACCCCAGAAAATAATAAATCCTTTGCCGGACACTATTAAACTTGTCCAGTCACAGCTGGAACACCAGATTTAAGGTATTTCTATTTTTGCAACTGAATTTCACCGCAGAAAATAATATATCCTATGACGGACACTATGAAACTTGTCCAGTCACAGCTGGAACACCAGATTTACGGTATTTCAATTTTTGCAACTGAATTTTACCTCAGAAAAAAATATATCCTATTACGGACACTATGAAACTTGTCCAGTCACAGCTGGAACACCAGATTTACGGTATTGCTATTCTGGCAAAGTTTAATAGTGTCCGGCAAAGGATATATTTTGTTCTGCGGTGAAATTCAATTGCCAAAATAGCAATACCATAAATCAGTGATTTCAGCTGTGGCTGGCAAAGTTTAATAGTGTCCGTCACAGGATAGATTTTGTTCTGGAGTGAATTTTGGGGTGTTCGGGACACAGACCCGGACCCGAACATTTTCAAAAAAGTTCGGGTTCGGGTCCGTTGTTCAGGGAACAATTCGAGCATAGTTCGGGTTCGTACCGAATTTTGGGGTGTTCAGGACATGGACACGGTACCGAACATTTTCAAAAAAGTTTGGGTTCATTGTTCGGCGATTACTTCCCGCTTTCTGAAGGTCTGCATAGCAGCCAATCAGCTAGCGTTTTACTTCTTGCCCTAAGAAGCCATCACAACCATGCCTACTAATGGCATGGCTGTGATTGGCCAAGTGCAGCATGTGACCCAGCCTCTATTTAAGCTGGAGTCACGTAGCGCCGCACGTCACTCTGCTCTGATTAGTGTAGGGAGAGGACGCAGCTTCTGTAAGGGCGAGATTAGGCAGGGAAAGTCAGCAAAACACCTAATGAAGTGATCATTCAACTTCTGCTAGTTAATCAAAGAAAGCGATAAATGACAAAAAGAAAGCATATAAATCCCTAAAACAGGAGGGTAGCGAGGAAGCACTGAAAAACTATAAGGAAAAAAGCAGAACATGTAAAAAACAAATAATAGCGGCCAAACTAGAAACCGAGAGAGTAATTGCCAAAGAGAGTAAAACTAACCTTAAAATGTACTTGGGCTACTTGAGAGACCTTGGCTTGGTGTCCGAGCTTAAGACATGTCCTCCTAGTAGGATGTGTCGAACTAACCTTTCAATTTTAACATCAGTGTGAGGGTTTAGTATTGCCGCAGAGTGCACCTGCCTTTGCTATGGTTATGTTTTTGATTGTTCTCCACATCCACATTATCGTTATTGTATGTAGGATGGTTATTGTGGTTCTTGTAGTCCATTGCTGGCATTTTCTATTGTATGCATTTTTTGCTGTTGATTGCCCCTAGCAACGGACTACGAGTGCAGGATGTGCTCCCCTATAATACATGCACAACTGCATATGGGTTGAGCATATCCTGCTTGTTAAACACCACACCACGTTTTCTAATGGTTTGTATAATATGTTTGGAGGTGAATAAACTCCAATTTAATGTGCCTGCTTTTCATCTACATGCTACATTCAGGTGCACTTGGGAGGCTCTGGGCCATATCAGCCGGTCTCGGGTGGGGCTCACAGGCACCTCCCACCTCCCATTGCAAGTATGGTTACATGCTGGAGGTCACTGGTGAGCTGTTTGTGAGTCAGGCCTTATGCTCCCGTAATGCCCAACGGCCCCTGGTATCACCCATACGGCACAGGTAGGTTAAGTGGTAGGGTCTTGGGCTACTTAAGAGACCTTGGCGTGGTGTCCGAGCTTAAGACATGTCCTCCTAGTAGGATGTGTCGAACTAACCCCTCAATTTTAACATCAGTGTGAGGGTTTAGTATTGCCGCAGAGTGTACCTGTCTTTGCTATGGTTAACCTTAAAATGTACTTCAATTATATAAATGTTAAAAAGTATAAATTTGAAGTTGTCGGACCCTTTGAAGAGTAATGAGGGGGGAGTTTCAGAGAGCGATGAGGAGAAAGCAAAGCTGTTAAATATTTTTTTCTCCAACGTATTCACTGAGGAAAATAAACTGTCAGATGAAATGCAGAATGTAAAAATAAATCCCCCATTAAAAGTGTCCTGTCTGACCCAAGAATAAGTACAACAGCGACTTAAAAAGATTAAAATAGACAAATCGCCAGGACCGGATGACATACACCCCCGTATCCTAAGGGAATTAAGTGATGTCATAGCTAGACCATTATTTCTGATATACTGACAGGGAATGTTCCACAGGATTGGCGCATAGCAAATGTGGTGACAATATTCAAAAAGGGTCCAAAAACAGAGCCTGGAAATTATAGGACGGTAAGTTTAACATCTGTTGTGGGGAAACTGTTTGAAGGTTTTCTGAGAGATGCTATCTTAGAGGATCTCAACAGAAATAAGCAAATAACGCCATATCAGCATGGCTTCATGAGGGATTGGTCATGCCAAACTAATTTAATCAGTTTCTATGAGGAGGTAAGTTCTAGACTTGACAGCGTCGAATAAATGCATGTCTTATATCTGGACTTCTCCAAAGCATTTGACACTGTACCACATAAAAAGTTAGTATATAAAATGAGGATGCTCGGACTGGGAGAAAATGTCTGTATGTGGGTAAGTAACTGGCTGAGTGACAGAAAACAGAGGGGGGTTATTAACGGTAGATACTCAGATTGGGTCACTGTCACCTATGCTTTTAAATATATTTCTTAATGATCTTGTAGAAGGCATGCATAGTAAAATATAAATGCAGATGACACTAAACTGTGTAAAGTAATTAACACTTAAGAGAATACTGCTACAGAGGGATCTGGATAGATTGGAGGCTTGGGCAGAAAAATGGCAGATGAGGTTTAACACTGACAAATGTAAAGTTATGCACATGGGAAGGAATAATGCAAGTCACCCGTACATTCTAAATGGTAAAACACTCAGTAACACTGACATGGAAAAGGATCTAGGAATTTTAATAAACAGCAAACTAAGCTGCAAAAACCAGTGTCAGGCAGCTACTGCCAAGGCCAATAAGATAATGGGTTGCATCAAAGGGGCATAGATGTCCGTGATGAGAACATAGTCTTACCACTTTACATATCACTAGTCAGACCACACATGGAGTACTGTGTACAGTTCTGGGCTCCTGTGAACAAGGCAGACATAGCAGAGCTGGAGAGGGTTCAGAGGAGGGTACCTAAAGTAATAACTGGAATGAGGGATCTACAGTACCCTGAAAGATTATCAAAATTACAGTTATTTACTTTAGAAAAAAGACGACTGAGGGGAGATCTAATAACTATATATAAATATATCAGGGGTCAGTACAGAGATCTGTCCCATCATCTATTTATCCCCAGGACTGTGACTGTGACGATGGGACATCCTCTGCGTCTGGAGGAAAGAAGGTTTCTACACAAACATAGAAGAGGATTCTTCACGGTAAGAGCAGTGAGACTATGGAGCTCTCTGCCTGAGGAGGTGGTGATGGTGAGTACAATAAAGGAATTCAAGAGGGGCCTGGGTGTATTTCTGGAGTATAATAATATTACAAGCTACAGCTACTAGAGAGGGGTCGTTGATCCAGGGAGTTATTCTGATTGCCTGATTGGAGTCGGGAAGGAATGTTTTATTCCCCTTAAGTGGGGAAAATTGACTTCTACCTCACAGGATTTTTTTGCTTTCCTCTGGATCAACTAGCAGGATGACAGGCCGAACTGGATGGACAGATGTCTTTTTTTTGGCCTTATGTACTATGTTACTATGTAATTAAGGCATACTAATATGCTGGGCATGTAACATGTGGAAAACGATAATTATAACAACACACCCCATTTATAGAACTAAGATGGCTTGTAGGCCAGACGCCCCACTGCTAGCTTTAATATACATTGATAGATAGAGAGATAAGACATGTAGATAGAAGTGAGTAAGAAAAGCTATCAGCAGAAGACTAGAGAAGATGAATTCTTCTCAAGAGCAGAGTATAATTTTAAACTCAGTCTCTTTGTTACCGATGTTTCAAGTGTTGTTTGCAATGATACTTTTTGGTGTCAGTCGTCCCGCTTTCTTCATGGATTTTGCGTTATGACAGTGAGGAACTTCTCGTGGCTGAATATATGGTAAGTTGGCAAGGTCTTTCATCACTAGTGATTGACGAACATCGGCTGGGACAATTCGCGAACGTGAACGCTCGCTCGCTATCAAATGTTCGTGAACCATGTGTTCGCGCAGGCCCCATTGACTTTAATGGCAGGCGAACCTGAAAAACCTTAAGGTCATATTTGCAGCCACCAAATACTTACTAGAAGTGCACAAATAGTCCCACAACATGGACATACCAAAGGGGGATCATTAGCAAAAATTCCCACAAAAATTAGTAATTTAATCAGGAACCATTTTTATGCGTCTTAAAGGGAAATTCTCAAAAATGTGCCCTGCTGGAGCCTAGAAAATTTTTATTTTAGGCCACAGGAATACAGGCCCCCAAAAATAGGCATTCACCTGACAGAAAAGAACTTGTGATGATGTGGCTGCAGGTACATTAGGTGGTCACTGGATGCAAATTGTACTGTAGGCCACTGGAGTACAGGCCCCAAAAATTAGGCATTCACCCAACAGAAAAGAACTTGTGATAATGGGCTGGAGGTACATTAGGCGGTCACCGTCTAAAAATGTTACTGTAAGCCACTGAAGTACAGGCCCCAAAAATTTGGCATTCACCTCACAGAAAAGAACTTGTGATGATGTGGCTGGAGGTACATTAGGCGGTCACCGGCTTAAAATTTTACTGTAGGCCACTGGAGTACAGGCCCAAAAAATTAGGCATTCTCCTGACAGAAAAGGTCCTTTATGCCACTGTAAATACATAAGACAATGACCATTCTTTGTTCTGGGTGGTGGCGGATATGTGTGGGCTGGCATGAGGAAATTCAATTACACGTGGTCGTCACTGGTGTTGAATTCCTTCCTCGGTCACGATTCCCCCCTGCTGCGCTGAAAGTCCTTTCTGACAGGACACTCGATAAGGGGCAAGCCAAGAGTTCCATTGCAAATTTTGCCAGCTCTGGCCACAGGTCAAGCCTGCACACCCAGTAGTTCTGGGGTTCCTCGTTTTTTTGAGTCTCCACATCGGCCGGTAACCCGATGTAGTCGGACACCTGCGGTCTAGGCATTCCCTGAGGCTGGATCCGGAGGGCGGCTGTCGTTGGTTTGGCTGCAAGAATGATCTCATATTCGAAAGGACCAACACATCTTCAAACCACCCACTTCTTGCAGGCGCAGTAGGATTGGTACCCGCACCTGTTTTACTGTGGGTGGAAATTCCTCTGCCAGCGCCCGCAACAGCAGAATGCAGCATCTCTCGCAGCAAGGCCTGGAAATGCTGCATTATGTCAGCCCTCTGTGATGCTGGTAACATGTCTGACATTTTGTCTTTGTACCGGGGGTCTAAGTACGTTGCCACCCAGTACTGGTCCTTGCCCTTTATGCTTTTTATACGGGGGTCCCTCTTCAAACACTGGAGCATGAAGGCCCCCATTTGCACTAAATTGGAAGAGGTGGAGCGCCCTGGCCCCTGCTCATCCCTAAGGAGAATGTCGCCCTAGGTCTCCTCCCCCCAGCCTTGGACCCCCCAAGCCTACTCTTCTTGCTCATCCTCCTCCCCCCAGCCACAATCCTCCTCTGACTCCTCTTCGGACTCCTGCTGACTTTTTTCAGATGGCGTATGGCTTCCTCATCTTCCAGCTCCTGCTCCTCGATGGCTTGATCAATGACATGACGCAATGCACGCTCAATAAAGAAGGCATAAGGTACGATGTCACTCATGGCGCCCTGGCTGCGACTGACCAGTTTGGTGGTCTCATCAAATGGCAGCAGAAGTCTGCATGCGTCACGCATTAGCAGCCACTGGCACGGTGAAAAGGAACCAAGCTCCCCAGAACCTGTCCTGCTGCAGAGTTCGTACAGGTAGTCATTAATGGCATGTTGCTGCTGAAACAGCCTATCAAGCATATACAAGTGGAGTTCCAGCGCGTCGGGCTGTTACAAATCAGAAGTCTGACGGGCAGGTGGTGTCGCCACTGAACATCAGCAAGGCGAAACAGCCGTGTAAGATCTTCTAAAATGGCCAGAGATTTTCTTGGCCTGCCGCAAGACGTCCTGAACCCCGAGGTATTTGCCAACAAATCGATGCACGACTTAGTTTAGGACATGTGCCATGCACGGCATGTGTGTCATTTTGCCCTGTTTCAGCACGCTCAGCAGATTGCCACCGTTGTCGCACACCACTTTATCAACTGTCAAATTGAGCGGAGTTAGACACTGATCGGCCAGTGACCGCAGAGTTGAAAGCAGTGCAGGGCCGGTGTGGCTCTTTGCTTCCAGGCACAACAGCCGCAGCACAGCATGGCAACGTCTCACTTGGCACGTCGAATAGGTTCTGGGGCAGGGGTGTGGCCTGCAGCCGAGCGGAGAGGACAGCTTCCCTTGAGCTCCCCAGTGTCGACCCCATTCTAAAGAAGTTAGAGTCCTGGGGATCTCCTCACAGGGTCCAGCATCCCATTCGCTACAAGGGAAGACTTCACCGGGCTCGAACGGACACACGGTTCCAGAGATCCAGCAGAAACATAGAGAGGCCTACCGATCCCTGGCCTCGATTTCCAAGGCGCGCGTCAGCTGCTGACCGATACAGGGGAGCCACTTCTATCCTCCAAAGGAGACGGCCCCTATCCTGGTGCGTCTACATCCTCGCGGATACTCCTGCACACGACACTGACTCTTTTGGGAGGAGTTCCTTTGGTCTGGTGGAGCCCGGCGCCGCAAGGTGCAGTCCTGAACCCCCGGGCTCCACCAGACCAGAGGAACTCCTCGGAGGATGAAGCGCATGACACTTACTGACACTACCAGCTACAAAATGCTGACCCACCTGATCCTCGGAAACACCCAGACTTGGGGTCTCTGCAGAGGCCTAGTGGGGCCCGCCGGGCACTGTTCTCAAATACAGGCCGCGATGCTGGAAGACACCCGCTGGTAGGGAACAGCACCACCACCCACCAAAGACCTTCAGCAGAACCTGGACTTCAATCAATCAAGGTCAGATTCCTTACCTGAGTCCAGACGCTGCCCATAGCATAAGCCAGCCACGAGCAGCAGCACCCCCAATCCCCGAACTCCCCCCCCCCCCAGCTCCTTAGGCCACATTCCAAAATTCAAGTGACCTTGCGACCGCAACAAATCCTTAACCCACACAGACCACTCACAGTCCCATAACAGACTTTCCACTAATGTATTCATAAAACCCAGTCCCATTAATGTGAACAAAGGACTCTCTGGGACCAACAGGGACTAATCCTACCCTTAAAGGGCCACTGACCCAATATTTGAGCCTCTTTAAATATCAATAAGAACTTAGCTTCCGATATTGTCAGCCATAGAATATATACAAAACCTCAATTTGGCACCATTGGATGTGGTGAAAATTGGACCCCACAAATCCACCTCAAGCCAGGATAAGGCGAGAGTTAATACCAGCCTAAGTCTTTTTATGCTTCAAAACCTAGTCCGAAGCAATAGCTTTCATATACGTATGAAAAATATATGCCTGTCTTCCCTGAGGACTTACAATATCCCTAACTTTGTATGCATGAGAGACAGTATTTCATATCTGGATGTACTAGAGACTGTTTTATACTTGGATGTAACTGTTACCAGGAGCAATGTTCAGTGAAAGTTATAAGTTGGATTTCACTGCTGTCTCAGTTTCCAATTCCTCAATTACTACTACTATAAATTGTTGTACCACTACAAAAGATACTGGCATCACGACAATCGGGGACCTTATGTAGGCACATTAATACAGACCACCAAGGGCACCTCGAACCACCACCTGGCATGTGTCCCTTATCAGAGCGTGCCCCAGAGAATTGTTGTGCCATTCTCCTCATCACTTATGTAGGCCCACCCAGGGATGACATAACCATGAATAAACAGAACTGTGTTTTCCCTCGGACTACCTTAATTGCTCACACCGTGACCTCACATATAATTCCCCTGTCGGTCTGGCTCACTGCATTACGAGAGGGGATTCACTTTTTACCACAAATCCTGGCTCCAAAGCCTAGCCTGCGCCATCCTGGGAGATGGGAGGAGATGCGTGCCTGCAGAACTGACCTAAATGAAACATAGATCTTCTCTTATCCCCCACATGTTTCATTACACTGTTGTCGGCCCCATAGCTGATATGTTATTTTGTTTACAAACCGTTTAAATTATGGTTTATCTGACCTTACTGCTAAAACTATTTGTTCTATGTTATAGATATTTCTTGCATTTTACCTCTCATACCTCACCTCACTCCCTCCTCCCACAGGATTTCTCGGGCAACAACCAACATTCATTCAGATTCACCCAGACCCCTGTCTGGCCGATCGCCCTCACATCTATAAAATGACTACACTTAAATTGATATCAGTTAACACCAGAGGTTTTAACTCGGCTGTTAAACGCTCCCAAATCCTCCACAACCACAAAAAAGCACGAGCGGATGTCCTCTTCCTTCAGGAAACTGACTTTAGAAAAGATAAAACCCCAAGATTCCACAAACACTACTTTGATAAGTGGTATCACTTATACACCCCCACCAGGAACTCCAAAGGAGTATCATTCGCCTTGGCCAAACATATCTCCTTCGACCTTAATGATTTATATACAGACCCAGATGGCGGAATACTTATCTTCACAGGAAGACTAGACGGAACAATGGTCACTTTGGCAAATATTTATGCCCCAAATACATAACTAGCCTCCTGGATTTGTACCACCTTAACTTTGGTAGATAGCCGTATGTCAGGGGAACTGATCGTAGGAGGAGATTTAAATGTAGCCTTAGACCCTCTGCTAGATACAACCTCTGGTAAATCCTCTCTCTCGTACAAAACCCTCAAACACATAAAGAAATCATTACAACTACTCTCATTTAGAGACACATGACGCTTCATTCATCCCACAGATAAGGATTATACGCAATATTCCACCCTTCACAACTCCTAAAATAGGATAGACTACTTCTTTTTACAACAGACATCTCTCAATAAAATACAGTCCTCAAGCATAGGCTCCAGCATCCATTCGGATCATTCTGGAATTGGTCCTGACCCTCCACATACACATGACACCCAGGCCACCGTGGCGACTAAGCGAAACTCTACTCTCCAGACCCTTGGTCCACTCCAAAATACTGGACCGCCTTGACCTCTTCTTCAAACAGAACCTGAACACAGGAGTATCCACCCCGTTGGTCTGTGAGGCACATAAAGCTAGAATCAGAGGGGAATTCATTGCCACAGGCACATTCCACAAAAAAACAAAGAGACTTTCAGATACAAGACATACATATAGAAATAGGAAGACTGGAAAAAGCACACAAACCATCGCACATCTACAACCTCATATCAGCACGCGTGCAACTGACGGGCTTACTAAACAAAAACTCAGCAAAAGTCTATGTGTCGGTAAAACACTCATTCTACGCACACGAAGATAAGGCCTCAAAACTCATGATGTCACTTATTAAGAGACAAAAGCCCCATACACATAAACCCCATAAACGCACGTTCCTTTTTGTATATTGTTCTCTTAATAAATGCATCCACGCCAAGCCAATAAATCCGATCTTTGGGCTGGGGCCCTAGCTGCGCACATGCATCTCCCAAGAAAACACTGCTCTGCAGTGCATCAGTCTTCCCCAACCTACAGCCCAGTGCATAGCACATAGACTGTTTGCCAGTCTGCGCCCGGCAGCTGATTGTTCTCTACATCCACAGTAAGATATCAACTCCAATGGTTTACACATTCAGAGACATGATGACAATACATGACATATTAAAAACACATCCTAATAAAATTTCCACAACATCTGGCAGAGAGTGAAACAAACAACCTGTCAACTAACACAAAATCAACTATCACCCAGGCGTCATTAAAAATATGGCAGTCATAAATAGAAAATCTTAGCCTCATCCTATCCCCACTCATGACACTAGCAGATATCCCATAATTATATCTTACAAAATACTCGGACGTCGATCCTGATCTATTCTTTTCTAGACCCAGAAAACACTTAGGACCCAATGGCTCAAATCTCCATGCATTCTTTACAAAAAGCTCACAATCGATCTGTAATATCCCCCTATTTGACCTTCCAGGGATCCCTGAGAGAACTGACCCAGTTTGAAAAGTTGATTGCCTCAAGAGCCCCACCCACACACCTACTGTCTCAAGTCTATAACATCCTCCAGATCTTAAAACACCCACACGACAGAGTTTACATCTCCGAATGGAGTAGAGATTTTGACACCACATGGATGAAAACCAAAATACAACAGATATACCGCCACTCACACAGTCTATCCCAGTGCTTATGCCTTCAAGAAAATTCTTTCAAAATAGTCACCAGGTGGTATCTCACCCCAATGCAGCTCAAACAAATGAACTGCCTCAGTTCAGACACCTGCTGAAGATGCCTCCACTCACGGGGCACATATTTGCACATGTGGTTGAGTTGCCCAGTGATCCAGGCTTTTTGAGGCGAGGTACTGGAACTGACAAAGCACATATCCTCAATGAACAAACTCCCAACACCAATCTCAATACTACTAAACATAAAATAAAAATGTTATTATTGTGTTCCGATGAACCATTTGCTTGTTACTGCTATATTGTACACTCTGATATTTTCTTGTACCACAGTAGCAAATGTCTTATCTCTGAAAACCTAATAAAAAGAGAATTGAAAAGAAAAGAATAGGTTCTGGGGAGCTTTGGGGGAGCTGCAAAAGAGGCGGTAGCAGTGGAACAGGACGAGTCAGCCTAGGAGGAGACAGAGGATGGAGTAGGAAGAGGAGAAGAAGAGGCAGGCTTGCATGCAAACCATAACGGTAACACCAAATCCAGTGGCGTAGCTATAGGGGTCGCAGCGGTCGCAATTGCGACCGGGCCCCTAAGTCAGGGGGGCCCACGGGGCTCCCTCCAGGAGAGAGCTGCCTCCCGACAAGTTATTTGAGGTCTTGAGGACCTTTTTCACTCAGCCAATCAGTGGCTGCAGCTGTGTCACATGTCAGGCCAGCGATTTCCTGCTGAGCCAATCAGCCAATCACTGGCCTGACACATAACATAACTGTGGCCACTGATTGGCTGAGTGTGAAAGGTCCTCAAGACCTCTAACAACTTGTCGGGAGGCCAGAGAGAAGATACCAGGAGTCAGCCAGTGCCACACAGAGGAGAAGAGGAGCTGCTACCGACTGGACCAGGACCAGGTGAGCAGAATGTTTTTACATAATATTAACCACTTCCCGACCGCCTAACGCACAACTGCGTTCTCGCGGCGGTCGGGCTGTTCTGGGGCGCCGCAGATCTGCGTCATCTCGCGAGACGCGAGATTTCCTGTGCGTTCACAGTAGCGGGCGTCTCAGGAGTTTAACTACAGCCTGCCAGCAATGATCCATCGCTGGCAGGCTGTAGATGCGATATAAATCGCATCAAACAAGTATATCAGATGCTGTTTTGTGAACAGCGTCTGATATACCTGCTACCTGGTCCTCTGGTGGTCCCATTTGCTGGGATCGACCACCAGAGGACCAGGTAACTATGTAAAGTTGCACCAAACACTACACTAACCCCCCCACCCCCTCACCTATTAACCCCTTGTTAACCCCTTGATCACCCCATCTAGACCCCTGATCACCCCCTGTCATTGATCACACCCCTTGTAAGGCTCCATTCAGACGTCCATATGTGTTTTGCGGATCCGTGGATTCACGGATCCGCGGATCAGATCCGCGGATCTGCGGATCCACAGATCCTCAAAACACGGACACCGGCAATGTGCTTTCCGCATTTTGCAGATCCGCACATTGCCAGAACTATATAGAAAATGCTTTTTCTTGTCCGCAATTGCAGACAAGAATAGGACATGTTCTATATTTTTGCGGAACGGAAGTGCAGACCGAAGCGCGGATCCGTAATTCCGATCCGAGCGGGACAAAGTCTGTCCCCATAGAAATGAATGGGTCCGCAATTCCGCTCCAGCAAACAGAATTGCGGACGTGTGAATGGGGCATAAGGGTCCCTTATCACCGCCAGTTAGTTAGCTACTTGTTAGGTAGCTAGCGCCCAGCCCACCGCACCGCAGTCACTGATTTTGGCAGAGATTTTTTCATCCACATTGATTGATGCGAATGAATAAATCTGTGCCGTTCATTTTTTTTTTTTTTCAGCGCAGCGGCTGAACGGAAAAAAATCTCATTACCCGTATGCTCAATATACGGAGAATCGCAGAAACTCCTAATGCTGGCCATACGTGTAATGATTGCGGAGACCCTCAAATGCCAGGGCAGTACAAACACCTCACATGTGACCCCATTTTAGAAAGAAGACACCCCAAGGTATTCCGTGAGGGGTATGGTGAGTTCATGTAAAATTTTATTTTTGTCACAAGTTAGTGGAATATGAGACTTTGTAAAAATAAAAATAAAAATCAATTTCCTCTAACTTGTGCCAAAATTTTTTTCTGTGAACTTCGCCATGCCCCTCACGGAATACTGCAGGGTGTCTTCTATCCACAATGGGGTCACTTGTGGAGTATTTATACTGCCCTGGCATTTTAGGGGTCCTAAAGCGTGAGAATCCAAATGCGTAAAAATGCCCTGTGAAATCCTAAAGGTACTCATTGGTTTAGGGCCCTTTGCGCATCTTGGCTGCAAAAAGTGTCACACATGTGGTATCGCCGTACTCAGGAGAAGTAGGGCAATGTGTTTTGGGGTGTATTTTATATATACCCATACTTTGTGTGAGAAATATCTCTGTAAATGACAACTTTTAAAATTTTTTATTCAAAGTTGTCAATTTACAGAGATATTTCTCACACAATATGGGTATATGTAAATACACCCTAAACTACATTGCCCTACTCTCCTGAGTACTGGCGATACCACATGTGTGACACTTTGCAGCCAAGATGCGCAAAGGGCCCAAATTCAATGAGTAACTTTTAGGAGGGCATTTTTACGCATTTTCTTCTCACGCTTTAGGGCCCCTAAAATGCCAGGACAGTATAAATACCCCACATGTGACCCCATTTTGGAAAGAAGACACCCAAGGTATTCGCTGAGGGGCATAGTGAGTCCATGAAAAATTAAACTTTTTGTCAAAAGTTAGCGGAAAGGGAGACTTTGTGAGAAAAACTATAAAAAATCAATTTCCACTAACTTGTGCCAAAATTTTTTTCTATCAACTCGCCATGCCCCTCATGGAATACCTTGGGCTGTCTTCTTTCCAAAATGGGGTCACATGTGGGGTATTTATACTGCCCTGGCATTTTAAGGGCCCTAAAGTGCGAGAAGAAAAATGCGTAAAAATGCCCTCCTAAAAGGTACTCATTGGAATTTGGGCCCCTTTGTGCATCTTGGCTGCAAAAAGTGTCACTTATGTGGTATCGCCGTACTCAGGACAAGTAGGACAATGTGTTTTGGGGTGTATTTTACATATACCCATGCTGGGTGAGAGAAATATCTCTGTAAATTGACAACTTTGAATAAAAAATTTAAAAGTTGTCATTTACAGAGATATTTCTTCACCCAGCATGGGAATATATAAAATACACCCCAAAACACATTGCCCTACTTCTCCTGAGTGCGGCGGTACCACATGTGTGACACTTTTGCAGCCAAGATGCTAAAGGCCTAATCCAATGAGTACCTTTAGAGATTTCACAGGGCATTGTTACGCATTTAGATTCTCACGCTTTAGGTTCCCTAGAATGCCAGGGCAGTATAAATACCCCACAAGTATCCCATTGTGAAAGAAGACACCCCAAGGTATTCTGTGAGGGCATGGCGAGTTCACAGAATTTTTTTTTGGCACAAGTTAGCGGAAATTGATATATTATTTTTTTATTTTGTTTTTACAAAGTCTCATATTCCACTAACTTGTGACAAAAAATAACATTTTACATGAACTCACCATACCCTCACGGAATACCTTGGGGTGTCTTCTTTCTAAAATGGGGTCACATGTGGGGTATTTATACTGCCCTGGCATTTTTAGGGGCCCTAAAGCGTGAAGAAGTCTGGAATCCAAATGCGTAAAAATGCCCTGTGAAATCTAAAGGTACTCATTGGTTTTAGGGCCCCTTGTGCACTGTGGGGAGTCGCTCTGGTAGACAGCGGTGCGGGTGCAGTTTAGAGGCAAAACAAGGAGTCCAGATTGTGCAACAAACAGTGTTTTATTCACACTTGCACACAAAATGAAAAACAGTCTCTTGGTGACAGTTCACACACAACGGAAATAACGTAGCCAAACAAAAACAGTCCAACACAGGTTCAGTCACCTGGGAGGTGTAGGTGCAGGTTCGCACCACGCTGTCGGCCCAGCCGCAGGAGAATCCAGCTTCAGGTAGCCAGGAACAAAATACCTCCTTGCTGAGCTCTTTCCTCCTGGACAGAGAACTCCCAGCCCTGTTAGCAGCTCCAGGATAATCACACTCCCCAGACACAGCTGCTGGCTGCGTTTTATATCAGCCCAAAACATGGACTGGACCGTGGGGAGCAGCCACCCACCCTACTCTTTAGCTGCTCCCAGTAGAGCCGGCCCGGATCGGCTTTGCAGCCATGCTATTTAACAAAGCCAAACAGCACTAGCTGCTGCAGACAAAAACCCGGCTCTCACCTCACCGAGGCCAGCAACCTCGGTGACACGTACCTGCCATCACATATGACACCTTGCACCTTACCACATACCCCCCTTTGTTCAACCCTGAGGGGTGAACACACGTGAAGGCAGTGGACGCGGGACAGGGCATCTGCGTTGCCCTGCAAGCGGCCTGCCCTGTGTTCCACGGAAAACTTGAAATTTTGAAGAGATAGGAACCACCTGGTGACCCGAGCATTCCTCTCCTTGGCCTGACTCATCCATTTGAGGGGAATGGTCGGTCACCAAACAGAACCTCCTCCCTAACAGGTAGTAGCGGAGAGATTCGAGTGCCCACTTGATAGCCAGGCACTCCCTCTCCACTATACTATACCTGGACTCGGCGGGACTGAGCTTACGGCTCAGGAAGACAACGGGATGTTCTTCCCCGTTGACCTCCTGCGACAGTACCGCACCGAGGCCTACCTCCAGGCGTCGGTCTGTACGACAAACTCCTTGTTGAAGTCGGGTGTCACCAAAACCGGGGACCCACACAGGGCCGACTTCAGCGCGGAGAAAGCCTCCTCCGCCTTCTCACTCCAGCTAACCCTCCCAGACTTTCGCCCCTTCAACAGGTCTGTCAATGGCGCTGCTATTGTGGCAAAGTGGGGCACAAACCTCATGTAGTAACCTACAATCCCCAGGAACGACTTTACCTGCCTGGTGGTGACCGGTCGGGGCCAGTTACGAATGGCCTCTACCTTAGTTACCTGAGGTTTGATGACTCCCAGCCCAATTACATATCCCAGATATTTTGTCTCCTCTAACCCTATGGAGCACTTCTTTGGGTTAGCGGTCAGTCCGGCTTTCCTCAGGGCATCCACTACCGCCTGCACCTTGGGTAAATGGCTTTCCCAGTCGGTGCTGTGGATGACTACATCATCCAAGTAGGCCGAGGCGTACCGGCGATGTGGTCGCAGCACTATGTCCATTAACCTTTGGAAAGTGGCGGGCGCCATGCAGGCCAAAGGGTAACACCTTGTAGTGATACAGGCCCTGCGGGTAACAAATGCGGTTTTTCCTTAGCCGACTCCGTTAAGGGTACCTGCCAGTACCCTTTAGTGAGGTCCAGCACAGAAAAATAACGGGCTTGTCCTAAACTTTCAACCAGCTCGTCTACTCGGGGCATGGGATACAGCGTCAAACTTGGATACTTCATTTAACTTGCGAAAGTCGTTGCAGAACCATAGCGTCCCATCCGGCTTGGGTATTAGGACTATGGGACTGGCCCACTCACTTTTCGACTCCTCAATGACCTCGAGCTTCAACATTAACTGTACTTCCTCCGCGATGGCCCGTCGCCGAGCCTCGGGTACCCGGTATGGTTTTAACCGGATCTTGGCCTGAGGCTCAGTGACGATGTCATGTTGGATGAGAGACGTGCGGCCAGGGAGGTCGAGAACACATCCGTGTTCCGACTGATGAACTCCTGACTTCCTGAACTTGTTTGGAAGACAGGCTGTCTGCAATTTTACCGTGGTTACTGCTTCACAGGCCTCGAACTGTGGGGCTGGACCCTTTTCACCTAGAAGCCCTGGCCGGGGGCTGTGGTCGTCGGCTGTGTCCCTATCTTTCCACGGCTTAAGTAAATTCACGTGGTACACCTGCTCCGGCTTGCGCCGCCTGGCTGGTGTACTTTGTAATTTACTTCCCTACCTTCTCGATCACCTCATAGGGGCCCTGCCACCTAGCTAGGAATTTGCTGTCAAGGGTGGGTACCAGAGCCAAAACCCGATCTCCCGGATTGAAGTCCCGTGCCCGAGCCTGACGATTGTACACCCTACTCTGGGCTTGTTGCGCTGCCTCCATATGCTCCCGGACCAAGGGCAACACCCTTTCCATCGGTCCTGCATTTGGGCGACATACTCAATGACACTTTTGTGGGGACAGGCTGTTGTTCCCACGCTTCCTTAGCGATATCCAACAGGCCCCGAGGGTGTCTGCCATAAAGCAGTTCGAAGGCGAGAACCCAGTAGAGGCCTGGGGCACCTCTCGCACTGCGGAACATGAGATAGGGCAGAAGCAGATCCCAGTCCTTCCCATCTCTAGACACCACCCTCTTTAACATATTTTTTAGAGTTTGGTTAAACCTCTCCCACAAGACCGTCTGTTTGCGGATGGTAAGCGGACGTCCGTAACTGCTTTATACGCAACAATTTACACAGTTCCCTCATTACTTTGGACATAAAAGGGTCCCTTGGTCTGTCAGAACCTCTTTTGGCAGGCCCACACGGAAAACATCTCCATTAACTCTTTGGCAATGAGCTTAGCTGAGGTATGTCGCAGAGGCACCGCCTCCGGATACCGAGTGGCATAGTCGAGAACTACCAGAATGTGTTGGTGGCCCCTGGCGAACTTTGGTACAGGCCCAATTAAATCCATCGCGATTCGCTCAAGCGGTACTTCAATAATTGGCAGAGGTACCAGGGGACTACGGAAATGTGGCTGGGGGCTAGTTATCTGACAGGTCGGACAGGACTTACAATAATTCTCTACCTCCTTGAACACACTGGGCCAATAAAATCGCTGCAGTATGCGGTCCTGGGTTTTCTGCCACCCCAGGTGTCCCCCAAGAACATGTTGGTGGGCAAGCTCCATGACAAGCTTGCGATGCGCTGTGGGCACCACCAACTGTTCAACAGGTTCGCCTCGGATTTGGTTCACCCGATACAACATATCCTGCAGAACAATAAACCGTGGGAACATTAATTCAGCCCCTGGTTTCTGGGGTTTCCCATCAATTTCAGCACATTCTCCCAGGCCCTGGTTAGGGTTTGGTCCCGGTGTTGTGCGGTCCCAAAATTTTCCCCGGAGACATTGAGGTCTGCCAACTCAGGTCCCGGTGGCAAGTCCTCCGTGTCTCCCACCATTACACTCAGTGGGGTTGTCTCCCCCTCTACCGCTGGAGCAGTGGTCACCCCTACCGCCGGCCCTTCAGACTCGGGCTCCCAGGGTTCTGGCCTTCCAGCGGTATCAGGCCACTCTACTAGGGTCACCCCTGTCTCGGGTCCCTCAGATACCTTTATTGCCGGCCACAGCGCCGGAAAACCGGAGAAGTCCCTCCCAAGTATTAGTTCGTGTGGGAGTTTAGTAGCGACAGCCACCTCGTGGGTCCACCTACCAGCCGCTGTGGACAAAGTCACTAGTGCAGTGGGATAGTCTTTCAGGTCTCCGTGGATGCACAGGACCCGACTTTACGGCCAGTATACTCCGCAGGCCGTACAAGTGCAGCCCTTACCAGGAGACTAAACTCCGGAGTCCAGCAGAGCCACCGCCAGAGAGTCTCCCACCTCTACCTGACACAGGTGGTTATGGTCCTGCACCTCACGGGTGCCAGTTGCGCACAGCTTCCGTGCATACAGGGAGTGGCGACCCCCGTAGTTCATATCCATCGGCTCATCCCGATGCGGACAGTCGGCCCTGATGTGGCCTGGCTCCTGACACCTCCAGCATACCACGGGAGGCGGACTCGCAGGGGTATATTCCGGGCAGGCCGCTCTGTCGCGGACGTCGGAACTGGGGCAGAGGCCTCCGGGGTTTGACTGACCCCTTCCCGCCAGAGTCCCCTGCAGGTTTCTGGTGGCCTCGTGGCGCTCCACCAGGTCGACCATCTCCAGGGCATTGGTGGGCGATACCTGGCCGATCCAGTGCTGGAGGGGATAAGGCAGGGCCCTCAAAAGATGTCCGCCAACAGTCGATCCAGCATGGCAGTGGGACTTAGTAGATCGGGCTGCAGCCACTTTTGCAGCCTGTGCAGCAGATCGTAGAACTGCGGCCCTGCGCGGGTTCAGTCGTTTTAAAGTCCCACTGGTGGACTCTTTGGGTGCGGACCAGCACGTTCACGCCCAGTCTGGCTAGGACCTCTCCTTTCACAGTGTCATAATCTGCCGCTTGGTCATCCGACAAGTCGAAAAACACCTGCTGGGGTCCGGAAGCCAGGAGCGGAGCGACCACCTCAGCCCACTGGTCACGGGGTAACTTTTCCCTCACGGCGACCTTCTCAAAAACCGCCAGGTGCGTCTCCAACGTCGTCTGCGGGGTCATTTTGGGATCGCCGCACGGACCGCTTTCGGGCATCTTGGACGTGGTGGGGCGCTCCTGCCGCCTGTAATGCCATCACATGTTGTAGCAGTAGTTGGTTGGTCTCCCGCTGCTGCCGTTAGCCTCTATGAGAGCCTTCACAGCAGCCTCCATGTTGCCAGAAACTCCTGCTTGCAGCTTTGCTGGCTTAATATATTCCATACACTTTAGAAAAACAAAACTTCGGCGTTCACGCCAGCCTCACTGCGCATGCCCGCATCCGACACCAAATGTGAGGAGTCGCTCTGGTAGACAGCGGTGCGGGTGCAGTTTAGAGGCAAAACAAGGAGTCAGATTGTGCAACAAACAGTGTTTTATTCACACTTGCACACAAAATGAAAAACAGTCTCTTGGTGACAGTTCACACACAACGAAATAACGTGGCCAAACAAAAACAGTCCAACACAGGTTCAGTCACCTGGGAGGTGTAGGTGCAGGTTCGCACCACGCTGTCGGCCCAGCCGCAGGAGAATCCAGCTTCAGGTAGCCAGGAACAAAATACCTCCTTGCTGAGCTCTTTCCTCCTGGACAGAGAACTCCCAGCCCTGTTAGCAGCTCCAGGATAATCACACTCCCCAGACACAGCTGCTGGCTGCGTTTTATATCCAGCCCAAAACATGGACTGGACCGTGGGAGCAGCCACCCACCCTACTCTTTAGCTGCTCCCAGTAGAGCCGGCCCGGATCGGCTTTGCAGCCATGCTATTTAACAAAGCCAAACAGCACTAGCTGCTGCAGACAAAAACCCGGCTCTCACCTCACCGAGGCCAGCAACCTCGGTGACACGTACCTGCCATCACATATGACACCTTGCACCTTACCACAGCACCCAGGCTGCAAAAAGTTCCACATGTGGTATCCGTACTCAGGAGAAGTAGCGCAATGTGTTTTGGGGTGTATTTTTATATATACACATGCTGGGTGTAGAAATATCTCTCGTAAATGACAACTTTTTAATTTTTTTATACAAAGTTGTCAGTTTACAGAGATATTTCTCACCCAACATGGTGTATGTAAAAATACACCCCAACATACAGCTACTCCTGAGCACGGCGATACCATGGTGACTTCGCAGCCTGAGTGCAAAAAGGACCCAAATTACGAGTACCTTTAGGTTTTACATGGCTGCTCACAATTTAGCCCCTGCCCAAAATGCCAGAACAGTAAACACACCCCACAAATGACCCCATTTCGGAAAGTAGACACCCCAAGGTATTCACAGAGGGGCATAGTGAGCCCGTCTGAGATTTTTTTTTTTTGCCAGAAGTTAGCAGAAATGGAAACTTTATTATATATTTTTTTCCTCAGAAAGTGTCATTTTCCGCTAACTTGTGAAAAAAATGAAATCATACATGAACTCACCATGCCCCTCCGTGAATACTTTGGGGTGTCTTCTATCTAAAATGGTGTGATTTGGGGGTATTTATACTTTCCTGGCATTCTAGCACCTGAAGAAACATGACAGGTGCTCAGAAAGTCAGAGCTGCTTCAAAATGCCGAAATTCACTTTTGCACCATGGTTTGTAACGCTATAACTTTTACCCAAACCAATAAATATACACTTATTGGATTTTTATCAAAGACATGTAGAACAATAAATTTAGAAAAATTTATATACAAATGTAGTTTTTTGAAAAATTTTACAACAGAAAGTGAAAAATGTCATTTTTGCAAAAATGTCGTTAAATTTTTATTAATAGCAAAAAAGTAAAAATGTCAGCAACAATGAAATACCACCAAATGAAAGCTCTATTAGTGAGGAAGAAAAGGAGGTAAAATTCATTTGGGTGGTAAGTTGCATGACGAGCAATAAACGGTGAAAGTAGTGTAGTGCGGAATTGTAAAAAGTGGCCTGGTCATTAAGGGTGTTTAAGCTAGGGGCTGAAGTGGATTAATAGAGGGAAATGCTGACATATGGGGAATGTGACATGGAGAGGGAGAACTGTGACATGGAGGGGAGAAATGTGACATGGAGGGGGAGAAATGTGACATGGAGGGGAGAGAACTGTGACATGGAGAGGGAGAACTGTGACATGGAGGGGAGAAATGTGACATGGAGAGGAGAAATGTGACATGGAGGGGAAGAAATGTGACATGGAGGGGAGAAATGTGACATGGAGGGGGAGAAATGGGACATGGAGGGGGAGAAATGGGACATGGAGGGGAGAACTGTGACATGGAGGGGGAGAAATGTCACATTTCCCCCACCATGTGACATTTCTCCCGCCCCTATGTCACATTTCCCACACTCCTCCATGTCACGTTTCTCCCCCTCATGTCACATTTCTCCCCTCCATGTCATATTTCGCCCTCCATGTCACATGACCCCTCCATGTCACATTTCTCTGCCTCCCCCTCCATGTCACTAGACACCATTCGGCTAAGTTCACATCAGTGTTTGGCCTTTCCTTTCTCCTGCTCCGTTATAGGAGCAGGAGAAAGCAAAGTACGCATTCGGCACATAATTGAGCCAAACAGAGCCTAAGGATCCCATAGACTATAATGGCGTCCGTTAGGTGTCTGCTCCGAAGATGATTTTGGAGCGGAGTCAAAAATCCTGCATGCACAGCTTTTGTCTCCGCTCCAAAGTCATCTTCGGAGCGGACACCTAACGGACGCCATTATAGTCTATGGGATCCTTAGGCTCTGTTCGGCTCAATTATGTGCCGAATGCGTCCTTTCCGTTCTCCTGCTCCTATAACAGAGCAGGGGAACGGAATGGCCGAACGGGGGGGGGGGCGAAATTGAATTCTTGCACCAGGGCCCATGAGCCTATAGCTACGCCCCTGACCAAATCCACACGGGAGCCACTGATTACATGCTTGACAGCCATCAGAAGGTTCACCCAGTGGGCAGTAAAAGTTATGTACCTTCCTTGCCCGTGTTTGCTAGACCACGTGTTTGTGGTCAGATGTATCTTGGCACCGACACAGTGTGCCAGAGATATATTCACTTGTTGCTGAACGTAGCCATATAGCTCTGGGATGCCCTTCGTTGGTGGAGGTGGTGGTGGTGTCTGTGGGGGTGCACACAGCAGAGAGTGAGAAGGGTGCAGATACAGAGGATGAGGAGGGTGCAGAAGCAGAAGGCTGAGTGAGCCACTCAAACAATCTGGTGTGTCCTTTGAAGTAATCGCACAGGCCTTCTCCAACTTTCCCCTTAGGCTCCGGCCTGTTGCACATGCCTGACCCCTACCACCCCTGCGGAACGGCCTGCCTCTTCCTCTGCCTGTCATTTTCAGGCGCACAGAATATCGGGGAAGGCGCAGGGCAAGTTCGTCACCAGCCTGCCAGCCAATGATCGGCGCTGGCAGGCTGGTGACTTAAAAAAAAAAAACGAATCACAAGCCATATAATGCATTACATTTATAAATATAATGCATTAAATGGCTTCTGTGCTCTGTGCTGGGTCTTTGTCATCGGTTGGACCCTGCAGAGAGCACATGTAACAGTGAGTACACCAAGCACCAGACACACAAACCCAAATCACCGCCCATCACCCCAATTAACCCCTTGATCACCCCTATAAATCACCTGTCAATCACTAGTGAAAGGAAAAAAAGTGATCAGTGTAAACTGTCACTTTTTTTCCCCACCAGTATTGACTGCTAGGTTTAGGTTAGTTTAGGCCCCTTTGGTAGGTAGTTAGCTACAGTTAGCGCCCAGCCCACCGCACCGCAGACCCTGATTCGCTGATTAGCGTAGCGCTAATCAGCGTTGGTACTTTATAGTATCTGTAAGTGATCAGAACTGATCACAGTCAGATCTATAATAGTATTAGTGTCACCTTAGTTCGCCCCCCACCCAAAACGCAGTGTTTGCCCGATCAGGCCTGATCGGTCGCCCACATGTGCGTTCACCCACGCCCGCCCAGCCGCAGTGACAACAATTTTTTTATTTTTTTTATCACTGCACAATCACTTCACAAGCGCAGCGGCGATAAAAAAAATCAGTTTACCCCCTAAATTTAGTTGTCCAAATGGCAAGTAAGGGGTATTCGTCTGAAGAGGCCTACAGGATTCTGACCCAGTCGGATGAGGAATGGGAACCCTCATCTGACGAATCCAGCGGGTCAGAATACGAACCTGTAGAAAGCAGTGGCAGTCTGACGAGGAGGTTGAGGTCCCTGATAGCACCAGGTGTACCCGGCCCCATGTCGCTAGACCATAGGTTGCGCAGGATACGTTTTAAGGGCAGCAGATTGGGGCTGGCACTGTCGGATTACGTGGTGAGGCATACACCAGCAGCGCAGCCCATCCTGGACCTAGTACCAGCACTGCCGTAGAACATGGTGAAGTGGCGAGCACCAGAAGGGCAGTTGAAGCTGGTACGGTGGCACGTGCAGTAATTCCCCCGTCGCAGCTACCGCACAGACAGGCCCGTAGAGCCCCTAGAATCCCTGAGGTGCTGGCAAACCCTGATTGGCAGCCCCCATCTTCAGCCGCACCATTTGTTCCCCCTTTCACCGCCCAGTCAGGAGTTCGGGTGGAGACAGCTCAGATCAGATCGGCAATGTTTTTTTTTTAACTGTTCTTCACTGCGGAGCTCTTTGACCTAGTCGTGGCAGAAACAAACCGGTATGCCACTCAATTTATAACCGCCAACCCGGGAAGCTTCTATGCCCAGCCGTTCCAGTGGAAACTAGTGCAAGTTTCCGAATTTAAAACTTTTCTGGGCCTTCTCCTCAACATGGGCCTGACAAAAAAACATGAATTGCAGTCATATTGGTCCACGAACCAAATTCATCACATGCCCATCTACTATGCTGCCATGTCCAGGACACGACTTGAGACCATCCTGCATTTCCTGCACTTTACAACAGCACCTCTCGTCCCAGAGGCCACCCAGCTTTTGACCGGCTCCACAAAATACGGCCCCTCATAGACCACTTTAACACCAAATTTGCAGATTTGTATACCCCTGCACAAAACATCTGCATAGACGAGTCCCTTTTACATTTTAACAGGCGCCTTGGCTTCAAACAATACATCCCAAGCAAACGCGCCCGGTATGGGGTAAAATTGTATAAGCTCTGTGAAAGGGCCACAGGCTATACACACAAGTTTAGTGTCTATGAGGGTAAAGATCAGACCCTGGAGCCGGTCGGTTGACCTGACTACCTGGGGAGCAGTGGGAAGACAGTCTGGGACTTGGTGTCACCCTTATTCGGCAAGGGGTACCATCCTTATGTGGACAATTACTACACAAGTGTGCCCCTCTCCAGGCATTTATTCCCAGAACAGATTGGCTGCTGTGGCACCGTGCGACCTAGTCTCCGGGGCTTCCCCCAACGGCTCATTACCACCCGTCTCGCAAGGGGGGAGAGGGCTGCCTTGTGTAACCAAGAACTGCTCGCGGTGAAATGGAGAGACAAGCGTGACGTTTCCAAGCTCTCCTCCATTCGCAGACACGACAATTCAAATTGAACGGGCAACCAGTGTCATTGAAAAAAGCCCCTCTCGGTCCACGACTAGAATTTGCTCATGGGAGGGGTGGACTTCAATGACCAGATGTTGGCCCCATATTTGCTTTGCCGAAAGACCAGACGCTGGTATAAGAAGGTGTCTGTCTATCTAATTCAATTGGCTATGTATAATAGATTTGTTCTCTACAGTAAGGCTGGGAGAACAGGATCCTTCATCAAATTTCAGGAAGAGATCATTGAGAACCTCCTGTATCCAGGAGGTTCCGTGGCCCCAACCACCAGTGTAGTGAGCTGTCTACACGAGCGACACTTCCCCAGTGTTGTTGCTGGTACCTCAACCCATTCGCCACCCCGAAAAAGATGTTGTGTCTGTAGCAGGAGTGGAATAAGGCTTGACACCCACTATTTCTGTTCTGACTGTCCTGACCACCCTGCCCTATGCCTAGGGGAGTGTTTCCGGAAGTACCACACTCAGGTACACTTAGGGTCGTAGGGACCACAGGACACAGGTAGTTTTTACACTCAGGATCTAGGGTCTCTCAGGATACTAGGTTTTGAGAGACCCTAACACATAGGGGTGCTGGTGTGCTACAGCAGAAATGTGAAACGGTAGAAACCTCTCCTTTCACTTGGGATAAAGTGCATAATGTACTTCGCACCATGTCTGTGTGATTTACACTTTACACATTGTCCCATGGGAAAGGAGAGGTTTCTGCTAGGAAAATAAAAAGTGAAAAGTAAAAAAAAAAAAATTCTAAACAGGTAGCAAGAAAAATAAATCTTGAGTTAGTTTAGGTTTTAAAAGTTTTATGATGTTCAGCTTTTATAAAAAAAGTTTTATGATGTTCAGCTTTTATAAAGTTTGTAACGTTCAAACTTATGAGCCTGCTGCTTGTTTTTTCTTCTTTTGTTTTTTTTTTAACTAACCACCCTTTATTTTCCAGCTGGACCAACCGACGAAAACGCTGCAGCACTGATGTGCATTCTGAGAGAAGTATTGCGCTGCTGTCAGAAGACACGTGAAGTCGGTGTATGCGGTGATGCAGGACGAAATTTCTTCTCCGCAGTACAGGTACGTTTGCCCAAGGCATATGAGCTGAGGAGAGGTGTTGGAGTTCATATGCTTTGGCAAACACTTTGTATCAAAAATCTGGCAAAGATGTCTTCCTCCACAAAGATTGATCAATGTGAATGGAGAAATCATGTTTGCCAGGACATAGGAGCTGAAGTGGGTATGGATGTTTGGGCGGAGCCCCTATGTCCTGGCAATCGCCAGGCCCCTCTTTTTTTTTTTCTTGCATATTTTTTGGCAAATATTTTTTCATCCACATCGATCGATGTGAATGAAGAAATCTGTGCCATTCATTTTTTCTTTCAGCCCAGAGCCTAAACAGAAAAAAAAAATCAATTACCCGTATGCTCCATATAAGGAGAATCGCAGAAACTCCTAATGCTGGCCATACAGGTAATGATTGCGGAGACCCTCAAATGCCAGAGCAGTACAAAAACCTCACATGTGACCCCATTTTGGAAAGAAGACATCCCAAGGTATTCGCTGAGGGGCATATTAAGTCCATGAAAGATTTAACTTTTTGTTACAAGTTAGCGGAAAGGGAGACTTTGTGAGAAAAAACAAAAAAAAAATCAATTTTTGCTAACTTGCGCCAAAAAAAAAATCTTCTATGAACTCGCCATGCCCCTTATGGAATACCTTGGGGTGTCTTCTTTCTAAAATGGGGTCACATGTTGAGTATTTATACTGCCCTGGCATTTTAGAGGCCCTAAAGCGTGAAAAAAAAAATGCGTAAAAATGCCCTCCTAAAAGGTAATCATTGGAATTAGGGCCCCTTTGCGCTTCTGGGCTACAAAAAAGTGGCACACATGTGGTATCGCCGTACTCAGGAGAAGTAGGGCAATGTGTTTTGGGGTGTATTTTTACATATACCCATGCTGGGGGAGAGAAATATCTCTGTGAATTGAAAACTTTGTAAAAAAAATGGAAAACGTTGTCATTTAGGCCTCATGCACACGACCGTTTTTTTATGCTGTCCGCAAAAAGGGGTACCGTTGTTCAGTGATCCGTGTCCGTTTTTGCCTTCCGTTGTGTTTCCGTGTGTCTTCCGTTTTTTTTAGCTGACATGACCCAAAAGATTTTACCAAAAGACAGGCTGACAATTTTTCCCAAGTGCCTGCCAAGGGATCTGCAAAAAAAACGGACACGGAACGCGGATGACACACGGATGGCCATCCGCATTTTTTCACGGACCCATTGACTTGAATGGGTCCGTGAACCGTTTTTCACGGACAAGAATAGGACAGGTTATATTTTTTTGACGGACTGGAATCACGGACCACGGACGCGGAGGACAAACGGTGCATTTGCCGAGGTTTTCACGGACCCATTGAAAACCAATGGGTCCGCAGAAAATCACGAAAAACGGAGCAACGGTCACGGAATCAAACAACGGTCGTGTGCATGAGGCCTTGCAGAGATATTTTTCACACACAGTATGGGTATATGTAAAAATAAACCCCAAAACACATTGTCCTACTTCTCCTGAGTACAGAGATACTCAGGTGCCACATTTTTGCAGCCCAGATGCACAAAGGGGCCCTAAGGCCTAATTCACACGTCCGCAAAATGGATCCGCATCCCATCAGCAATGTTGCGAATGGGTTGCAGACTCATTCATTTCATAGGGGCAGGAATGGATGTGCACAGCACAATATGTGATGTCTGCATCCGTGTTTCCGCATCCGTGTTTCCGTTTTGCGGACAAGAAAAGGCATTCTCTATATAGTGCCAGCAATGTGCGGTCTGCAAAATGCGGAATGCACATTGCAGCCGTCCGTGTTTTGCGGATCCGTGTTTCCGTGTTTCCGCAAAACACACTACGGCCGTGTGAATTAGGCCTCATTCCAATGAGTACCTTTTGGATTTCACAGGGCATTTTTACGCATTTGGATTCCAAATGACTTCTCACGCTTTAGGGGCCCCTAAAATGCCAGGGCAGTAAAAATACCACACAAGTGACCCCATTTTAGAGAGTAGACACCCCAAGGTATTCCGTGAGGGGTATGGTAAGTTCATGTAAAATTTAATTTTTTGTCACAAGTTAATGGAATATGAGACTTTGTAAGAAAAAAAAAAATATATAAAATTCCATTTCCGCTAACTTGTGACAAAAAATAAAAGCTTCCATGAACTCACTATGCCCATCAGCGAATACCTTAGGGTGTCTACTTACCGAAGTAGGGTCACTTGTGTGGTATTTATACTGCCCTAGCATTTTAGGGGCCCCTAAAGTGTGAGAAGTCGTTTGGAATCCAAATGCGTAAAAATGCCTTGTGAAATTCTAAAGGTACTCTTTGGAATTAAGGCCCCTTTGTGCATCTGGGCTGCAAAAAAGTGTCACTCATGTATAGAGATGAGCGAACACCTGGATGTTCAGGTTCGAGAAGTTCGGCCGAACTTCCCGAAAATGTTCGGGTTCGGGATCTGAACTCAACCCGAACTTTATCCCGAACCCCATTGAAGTCAATGGGGACCCGAACTTTTATGCACTAAAAAGGCTGTAAAATAGTCCAGAAAATGGCTAGAGGGCTGCAAAAAGCAGCAAAATGTAGGTAAATGCCCTGCAAACATATGTGGATAGGGAAATAAATTAAAATAAAATAAAATAAATAAAAATTAACCAATATCAATTGGAGAGAGGTCCCATAGCAGAGAATCATGCGTCATATCACCCACCACTGGAGAAGGCCACTTTCAGTTATTTCGGCCCCAGCACCCAGACAGAGGAGAGAGGTCCCACAGCAAGGAATCATGCGTCATATCACCCACCACTGGAGAAGGGCACTTTCATTTATTTAGGCCCCAGCACCTAGACAGAGGAGAGAGGTCCCTCAGCAAGGAATAAGGCGTCATATCACCCACCACTGGAGAAGGCCACTTTCAGTTATTTAGGCCCTGCACCCAGACAGAGGAGAGAGGTCCTACAGCAAGAAATAAGGCGTTATATGACCCACCACTGGAGAAGGCCACTTTCAGTTATTTAGGCCCCAGCACCTAGACAGAGGAGAGAGGTCCCACAGCAAGAAATAAGGCGTCATATGACCCACCACTGGAGAAGGCCACTTTCAGGTATTTCAGCCCCAGCACCCAGACAGAGGAGAAAGGTCTCACAGCAAGGAATAAGGCGTCATATCACCCACCACTGGAGAAGGTCACTTTCAGTTATTGAGGCCCCTGAGCTGTGTCGGGTGCCACCCCGCTGTGAACCTGCATCATCCTCATCCTCCTTTACCTCCTCCTCATCCTCCAGTAGTGGGCCCTGGCTGGCCACATTTGTACCTGGCCTCTGCTGTTGCAAAAAACCTCCCTCTGAGCCACTTCTAACAGACTGGCCTGAAAGTGCTAAAAATGACCCCTCATCCTCCTCCTCCTCCTGGGCCACCTCCTCTTCCATCATCGCCCTAAGCGTTTTCTCAAGGAGACATAGAAGTGGTATTGTAACGCTGATAACGGTGTCATCGCCACTAGCCATGTTGGTGGAGTACTCGAAACAGCGCAACAGGGCACACAGGTCTCGCATGGAGGCCCAATCATTGGTGGTAAAGTCGTGCTGTTCAGCAGTGCGACTGACGCGTGCGTGCTGCAGCTGAAACTCCACTATGGCCTGCTGCTGCTCGCACAGTCTCTCCAGCATGTGCAAGGGGGAGTTCCACCTGGTGGGCACGTCGCATATGAGGCGGTGAGCGGGAGGGCCGAAGTTCCGCTGTAGCGCAGACAGGCGAGCAGCGGCAGGATGTGAACGCCGGAAGCGCGCACAGACGGCCCTCACTTCATGCAGCAGCTCTGACATGTCGGGGTAGTTGTGAATGAACTTCTGCACCACCAAATTCAGCACATGCGCCAGGCAAGGGATGTGCGTCAAACTGGCTAGTCCCAGAGCTGCGACGAGATTTCGCACATTATCGCACACCACCAGGCCGGGCTTGAGGCCCACCGGCAGAAACCACTCGTCAGTCTGTTGTTCAATACTCCGCCACAACTCCTGCGCGGTGTGGGGCCTGTCCCCCAAACATATGAGTTTCAGAACTGCCTGCTGACGTTTACCCCGGGCTGTGCTGAAGTTGGTGGTGAAGGTGTGTGGCTGAATGGATGAGAAGGTGGAAGCAGAGGAGGAAGAAGCCTAGTAGGAGGAGGCGGCTACAGGAGGCAAAGAATGATGCCCTTCGATCCTTGGCGGCAGAAGGACGTGCGCCAAAGAACTCTCCGCCTGGGGCCCAGCCGCCACTACATTTACCCAGTGTGCAGGTAGGTAGATATAGCGTCCCTGGCCGTGCTTACTGGTCCACGTATCTGTGGTTAGGTGGACCTTGCCACAGATGGCATTGCGCAGTGCACACTTTATTTTATCGGATACTTGGTTGTGCAGGGAAGGCACGCTGTCTTGGAGAAGTAGTGGCGGTTGAGAACAACATACTGTGGGACAGCCATGTCCATCAGCTGTTTAAAGCTGTCTGTGTCCACCAGCCTGAATGACAGCATTTCAAAGGCCAGTAGTTTAGAAATGCTGGCATTCAGGCCCAGGGCTCCAGGATGACTAGGTGGGAATTTACGCTTTCTCTCCAAGGTTTGTGAGATGGAGAGCTGAACGCTGCCATGTGACATGGTGGAGATGCTTGATGATGCAAGTGGTGGTGTCGGTGGGACATCCTCTGTTTGGTGGGCGGCAGGTGGCAACATTCCTCCCAAGGCGGAGGAAGAGGCCGAGGCAGCAGCAGAAGAGGGAGCAGGGGGAGCCTGAGTGAGTTCCTTGTTTTTAAGGTGTTTACTCCATTGCAGTTCATGCTTTGCATGTAGATGCCTGGTCATGCAGGTTGTGCTAAGGTTCCGAACGTTAATGCCTCGCTTCAGGCTCTGATGGCACAGCGTGCAAACCACTCGGGTCTTGTTGTCAGCACATTGTTTGAAGAAGTGCCATGTCAGGGAACTCCTTGAAGCTGCCTTTGGGATGCTGGGTCCCTGGTGGCGTTGGCCAGTAGCAGGCGAACTCTCTTGGCGGCGGCTGTTCTGCTTTTGCCCCCTGCTCCCTCTTTTGCTTCGCTGTTGGCTCGTTCTCACCACTGCCTCTTCCACTGAACTATGAAAGTCAGCGGCACGACCTTCAATCCATGTGGGGTCTATGACCTCGTCGTCCTCTGCATCGTCACCCACCCAGTCTTCCTCCCTGACCTCCTCCTGTTCAGTCTGCACACTGCAGTAAGACGCAGCAGTTGGCACCTGTGTTTCATCATCATCAGAGACATGCTGACTCTGATGAGGTGGTATTCCCATGTCCTAGTCATCAGGAAACATGTAGTTGTGCATCAGTGCATTCTATGTCTTCCACCACTGGGGAAGGGCTAGGTGGATTCACTTGGGAAACCCTGCCAGCAGAGTCTTCAAACTGATGGGCTTGGTTTTCATCATGTCGCCTTTCTGCAGAAGACTGGGTGGGAGATAATGTTGTGAACGTGCTGGATCCACTGTCGGCCTCCCAATCGACTAATGCCTATACCTGCTCAGGCCTTATGATCCTTAGAACGGCATTGGGCCCCACCAAATATCTTGCGGTTGCCGGTACCTGAGGTAGTTGGTTCACTAATTTGTGTGGCTGCGGGAGAATGGCCATGTCCTCTCCAAGCACCAGAGGGTCCACTAACACCACCACGACCGCGTCCGCGTCCCTTACGAGATGTTTTCCTCATTGTTACCGTTCACCAAGCACCCCAAGAAGAAAAAAAATATTTGGCCCAATGTATTGATTTCAAATTCAGGGCTTTTTTTACAGGCATCTAACACTATCTGCCTATTTATTTATGTAGCGTATTACACTAATCCTGGCACAGCAGTAACCACTGATTTAGGGGAATATCAATTGTAGGCCTAGTATTTAGGCCCTGGATGAAAGGTATCCTTTTACGGACAGATTTACACTTGGAGATGTACAGTAGCGTGTGAAAAAATATGTAGGATTATGCCTTCAGCAATTGTATTTTAACACTTTGTGTAATATACCCTTTAACGGACAGAAATACACTTGGAGATGCACGGTAGCGTGTGAAGTTATTGAGGATGACCCTCTCAGCACTTGTATGTACACCTTAAGTGTAATATACCGTTTACGGACAGAAATACACTATGAGATGCACAATAGTGCGTGCAGATTTACAGGATTATGCTTTCAGCAATTGTAATGTAACACTTTTTGTAATATACCCTTTTACGGAAAGAAATATACTTGGAGATGCACGCTGAGTGTAATATACCCTTTTACGGACAGATTAACACTTGGCCTGCAACAGCTGGAACACCAGATTCAGGGTATTGCTATATTGGCAAGTGAATTTCACCCCAGAACAAAATCTATCCTTTGACGGACACTATGAAAATTATCCAGTCACAGCTGGAACGACCAGATTTACTGTATTTATATTTTTGCAATTGAATTTCACCCCAGAACAAAATCAATCCTATGACGGATACTATTAAACTTGTTCAGTCACAGCTGGAACACCATATTTGCTGTATTTATATTTCCGCAACTGTATTTCACCCCAGAACAAAATCTATCCTTTGACGGACACTATGTAAATTATCCAGTCACAGCTGGAACACCAGATTCAGGGTATTGCTATATTTGCAATTGAATTGTACCCAAGAACAAAATCTATCCTTTGACGGATACTATTAAACTTGTCCAGTCACAGCTGGAACACCAGATTTACTGTATTTATAATTTTGCAACTGTATTTCAGCCCAGAACAAAATCTATCCTTTGACAGACACTATGAAAATTATCCAGTCACAGCTGGAACATCAGATTCAGGGTATTGCTATATTGGCAATTAAATTTCACCCCAGAACAAAATCTATCTTTTGACGATACTATTAAAGTTGTTCAGTCACAGCTGGAGCTCCAGATTTACAGTATTGCGATTTTGGCAATTGAATTTCACCCCAGAACAAAAGCTATCCTTTGACGGACACTATAGCACTTGTTCTGCCACAGCAGAAACCACTGATTTTGGATATTGCTATTTTTGAAATTGAATTTCACCCCAGAAAAATAAAATATATTCTTTGCCAGACAGTATTACACTAGGCTAGCCACAGCTGGAACACCAGAGGTTGGGGATTGCTATTTTTGGAAGTGACTTTCACCCCTCAATAAAATATATAAAATTCTATCCTGAGTTTCTAGGGGTGACAACAAGCACAGCCAAGCCCCTGATATAAGATATAGTAAAAAAAAAAAAACCTAATATTGATGGATTAATGGACTTGGTGGAAGCTTGTGCTGGCGCACCACAAGACACATAATGGCCGTCGCCGATCACCCCAGTAAAAAGTGACAGAAAAACGCTCTGTGCAGCCTAAAAACAGTGAGCAATTAACTACCAGAAGTTGAATGATTCTCAGCTGTAGATCGATCATTTCATTACGTGTTTTGGCTGAGTTAATCCTAATCTCGCTCTAACACAGCAGCTGCATCCTCTCCCTACACAAATCAGAGTAGAGTGACGTGCTTTGCTACATGACTCCAGCTTAAATAGAGGCTGGGTCACATGCTGCACTTGGCCAATCACAGCCATGCCAATAGTAGGCATGGCTGTGACGGCCTCTTTGGGCAAGTAGTATGACACATGTTGATTGGCTGCTTTGCAGGCTTTCAAAATGCGCCATAAAAATCGACGAACAACGAACCCGAACCCAAACTTTTAAGTAAATGTTTGGGTTCATGTCACGAACACCCCAAAATTCGGTACGAACCTGAACTATCCAGTTCGGGTTTGCTCATCCCTAGTTACGAACATAAAGTTGTTCGCGAACGTGCGAACTGGGCGAACCGCCATAGACTTCAATAGGCAGGCGAATTTTAAAACCCACAGGGACTCTTTCTGGCTACAGTAGTGATGGAAAAGTTGGCAAAACTCCGGGTTTTAATCCATAAAGGGCATAAATCACCTAACATTCCTAAATTGTTTGGAATAACGTGCTTTAAAACATCCATTGTGTGTATACGATCAGGTATGATGTTGTATCGATCAGGTAGTTTAGGATTAAGCCCGCTTCACAGTGACAGAGCTAACTGTGACAGACCAAACTCCCCATTTAACGCTACGCAGACAACCACAAACAGTCCATTTGCACAACTGCAAACTCCCCATTTGCACAAGGTTGGATACCAAGCTAGCCATGTCCCATTCCTTGTCCTCACTGATGTCATTGAAGGTCTCTTCCTAGAGCAATGTACTGTGCCAACCTGTATTAGTGGTGTGTTCAGTAATCAGTAGTACTATTTTTGTCAGTTTAATCCCTGTTACGTCCCCTATCAGGGGACGTGTATCGAATAGATTTTAGGAACCGGGAGATGGAAAAAGAAGCTTGGTCGGTCCTCTTACTTCCAATTTGGGGCACTGCGTGTGCGCCATGCAATGTACTGTGCAACCCTATATGAGTGGTGTGTTAACTAGTACTATTCTTATCATTTTAATCCCTGTAACTGTTACGTCCCCTACTAAGGGACGTGTATTGAATGGATTTTAGACAACCGCAAAGAGTTGTCAATAGTTGACACACTGATTGCAGAAATTTTATTCATCTGTGTGTGCATCCTTCTTGTTATAGTGATGACTGAGCTTGTGCGCACGTTCGGGAGATGGAATTGAACTGAATCCTTGCATGTGGATATACAGAAAAAAGCTTGCTCTGTCCGCTTCCTTTTACTTTGGGGCTGGGGCACTGCCCGTGTGACGTGCAATGTACTGTGCCACCCTATATGAGTGGTGTTTTCAGTAGTACTATTTTTATCAGTTTAATCCCTGTTACGTCCCCTATCAGGGGACGTGTATTGAATAGAATCCTTGCATGGGGAGATAGAGAAAAATGCTTGCTCTGTCCGCTTCCTTCTAATTTTGGGCACTTGCAATCGAATTTGCCACCAATGCAACTAGTGTTAACTAAGTACTAATTATATCAGTTTAATCTCTGTTTTGTCCCCTATCAGGGGCCGGTGTAGTGAATAGATTTTTGGAACCAGGAGATGGAAAAAGACCCATGCTCGGTCTTCTTTGTTTGAATTTTAGGTCACTGCGCGTGCGCCGTGCGATGTACTGTGACACCCTATATGAGTGGTGTGTTAAGTAGTACTATTCTTATCAGTTTAATCCCTGTTATGTCCCCTATTAGGGGACGTGTATTGAATAGATTTTAGACAACCGCAAAGAGTTGTCAATAGTTGACACACTTATGACATAAATTTTATTCCTCCATGGGTCAATCTTGGTGTAGTGATGACTGTGCTTGTGCGCACGTTTAGGAGATTGCAGGTGATGGCAGTTTTTCAAAGCCTATGGTCGTGGTGAGGTAGTTCAGTGACCGTTGAGTGACCCTGAAAACAATGATTCTGCAGTGTGGGTACATTGTTGGCCTAGTAGGCTTTAATGATCACCTTAAATGATCACAAAGAAAATTAATGTTTTTTCTATGAAAAATTATCCTGCCGATCGCTTTTGGTATGTTCACAATGAAGCAACGACCTTATCATTAGGGTGTGCCAACACACTCATAGAGGTGATCGCTTCATTGTGATACTCAAGCCCCTTCACCACAACAAGATAACGATCACGAAGGGGAATTGACACATGTATGTTAACTTTTTTTTGTTTTGTTTTTGCAGCCACAGTGCAGGACCAGAGTCCAGAAAAATTTGGTATGTACACATGCCTGAAAAACTAGGTATTGTTGCAGCCGCTGCTGTAGCAGCGGCCGGAAATACTGATGTTTTCCAGGCAGAAAGTGTACTAAAACATTGCGGCTTGAACCCTAGTTGGTGGCGGAGAATTCACCCAAGTCATCCGGCATGCAGAGATTAAATACAGCAGCGGGGGAACCATTTTTAGCCCCAGGCATCTCATCAGGCCTTTTTTAGTCAAATGTATCCCCCACTGTCAGTCCCTTTGGTATCTACGCCTCATTCATCTTAATAAAGGTGAGGTAATCTAGACTTTTTTGACCGAGGCGACTTCTCTTGTCAGTGACTGAGCTGAAGGTCCTTTCTGACAGGACACATGAAGCGGGGAAGTCCGGACGTTCTATCGCAAATTGGGATAGCTCAGGCCACAGGTCAAGCCTGCACACCCAGTAGTCAAGGGGTTCATCGCTCCTCAGAGTGTCAATATCTGCAGTTAAGGCGAGGTAGTCTGCTACCTGTCGGTCGAGGCGTTCTCTGAGGGTGGACCCCGAAGGGCTGTGGCGATGCGTAGGACTTAAAGAGCTCTGCATGTCCTCCATCAACAACACGTCTGTAAATCGTCCTTGCCGGCGTGGTCGTGGTAGGAGGAGGATTACTTTTACCTCTTCCCCTGTTAGAATCCCGTTGTGCTGTGACATCAGCCTTATACGCTGTGTAAAGCATACTTTTTAACATGTTTTGGAAGTGCTGCATCCTTTCCGACTTCTGGGAATTCGGTAACATTTCAGCCACTTTCTGCTTATACTGGGGGTATAGCAGCGTGGCCACCCAGTATAAGTCGTTCTCCTTCAGCCTTTTTATACGAGAGTTACTCAACAGGCATGACAGCATGAAAGACCCCATTTGCACAAGGTTGGATGCCGAGCTACTCATCTCCCGTTCCTCGTCCTCACTGATGTCATTGACGATCTGTTCTTCCCCCCAGCCACGTACAACACCATGGGTCCCAGATAGGTGACAACAACGAGCACCCTGGGATGCCTATTTTTTAGTTTGGTTTTGAACTGCTGCATCCTTTCCGACCTTCGGTAATTTGGTAACATTTCTGCCACTTTCTGCTTATACCGGGGGTCTAGTAGTGTGGCCACCCAGTATAGGTCGTTCTCCTTCATCCTTTTTATACGTGGGTCCCTCAACAGACATGACAGCATGAAAGACCCCATTTGAACAAGGTTGGATGCAGAGCTACTCATTTCCCGGTCCTCGTCCTCACTGATGTCTTTGAAGGTCTGTTCTTCCCCCCAGCCACGTACAACACCACAGGTCCCAGATAGGTGACAACAACGAGCACCCTGGGATGCCTGCTGTGGTTGGTCTTCCTCCTCCTCAAAGCCACATTCCTTCTCTGACTCCTCTTTCTCAGACTAATCTTCCAGCATTACTGCAGGTCCAGCAAGCGATGATAAGGCTGTTTCTGGTGGTGATAGTGACCACAACTCTTCCTTTTCCTTTTCACGTTCATCTACAGCCTGATCCAGTACTCTTCGCAGGGCACGCTTGAGGAGGAAAACAAATGGGATGAGGTCGATGATGGTGCCTTTGGTGCGACTGACTAGGTTTGTCACCTCCTCAAAAGGACACATGAGCCTACAGGTATTGCGCATGAGCGTCCAGTAACGTGGCAAAAAAATACCTAGCTCTGTAGAGGCTGTCCTAGCACCCCGGTCATACAAATACTCGTTGTTGGCTTTTTATTGTTGGAGCAGGCGGTCGAACATTAGGAGTGTTGAATTCCAACACGTCGGGCTGTCGCAAATCAAGCGCCTCACTGGCATGTTGTTTCGCCGCTGAATATCGGAAAAGTGCGCCATGGCCGTGTAGGAATGCCTAAAATGGCTACACACCTTCCTAGCCTGCTTGAGGGCATTCTGTAAGCCTGGGTACTTATACACAAAGCGTTGTATGATCAGATTCAACACATGTGCCATGCACATCACATGTGTCAACTTGCCCAAATTCAATGCCACAAACAGATTGCTTCCATTGTCACACACCACTTTGGCGATCTCCAGTTGGTGCGGGGTCAGCCACTGATCCATTGTGCGTTAAAAGCAGACAGAATTGCTGATCCGGTGTGACTCTCTGCTTTCAGGCAAGTCAACCCCAAGACAGCGTGACACTGTATTATCCGAGATGTAGAATAGCCCCTGTGGAGCTGGGGTGGTGCAGTTGATGATGTGGAGCAAGACGTAGCAGCAGAAGAGGACTCAGCCGAGGAGGTTAGCGAAGAGGATGGAGTAGGAGGAGTAGAGGAGGTGGCAGCAGGCCTGCCTGCAAGTCGTCGCGGTGTCACCAACTCCGCTGGGGAGCCACGCATTCCATGCATGGCAGCCGTTAGCAGGTTTACCCAATGCGCAGTGTATGTGATATACCTGCCCTGACTGTGCTTTGCAGACCAGGTATCAGTGGTCAGATGGACCCTTGCCCCAACACTGTGTGCCAGACATGCCATGACTTCCTTTTCCACAATAGAGTACAGGTTGGGGATTAGTGATGAGCGGCAGGTGCCATATTCGATTTCGACGAAATTCGCAAATATTCGAATGAATATTCGTTTCATATTCGTCGAAATCGAATATTCGTCATTTTTTCTAGTTATCGCGATTAACATGCGATTTAAATAATCGCATATTGCGATTTGTACTTAAGGCTACTTTCCTATTGGTTTCATATCTAGAATTAGCGAGGATGACGAATATGACGAATGTATTTGTCTATTCCTCAAAACGAAGATAACGAAGTATTCTACATCTTCGTTTTAGCTACCTATTCGTCAACTTAGCTAATTCTAGCAATCAAATAGGAAGGTTGACTATAGAGACAGCTGTGTTAAATTCGCTATGCGATTTTTTTTTTTTTAATAAATAGAATACTTATAATAATTTTATCAAGTAATATAATTATTGTATTAAAAAAAAAAATCGCATAGCGAATTTAACACAGCTGTCTGGTAAGTCAACCTTCCTATTTGATTGCTAGAATTAGCGAATAGCGAAGTTGACGATGACGAGACGAATAGGTAGCTAAAACGAAGATGTAGAATACTTCGTTATCTTCGTTTTGAGGAATATGAGAATACATTCGTCATATTCGCTATTCGCTAATTCTACCAAGCCAACCATAACTTCTGTGCTCATGGAGCGTCCCCATCACCATGGGAACGTCTCCATATACTAAAATGTACTGTCGGATTTGAGTAATTACGTTGAAATCGCAATGCGATTAATTCAAGTTATATTAATCGCATTGGGATTTCAACTTAGAGCTGGGTTTATAATGGGTCAGCTTGCTAGAATTAAAGATGTTAACGAATATGGAATATAGCAGCAGTGCTAAGTTGAAATCGCAATGCGATTAATTTAACTTAAAGTATTCGCATTGCGATTTCAACTTAGCACTGCTAGTGCATAGCTATACTCCATATTCGTTAATTCTAGCCTATGTAAGATAGCAGTGCTAAGTTGTAATCGCAATGCGATTAATATAACTTGAATTAATCGCATTGCGATTTCAACGTAATTCCTCAAATCCGACAGTACATTTTAGTATATGGAGATTCTCCCATGGATGGGGACGCTCCACATGAGCACGGAAGTCGGCAGAAGCGGCAACGGGCACTGACTAGAGCAGCCAGGAAGCCAGGAATCCTCTGGACAGGTAAGAACTACTTTTGGGAAGTAGGAAAGAAAAAAATATAACTAAAAAAAAAAAAAAAAAAAAACGAATATTCGAAATAGCGAATTTATAGCGCTATATTCGAAATATTCGCGAATTAGCGAAGTGCCGATATTCGCTAAAAAAATTCGCTTTTCGAATATTCGCGCTCAACACTATTGGGGATAGCCTTTTGTGAAAAATAATTATTTCGGCCGGGTACCTTCCACTGGGGTGTCCCAATAGCTACAAATTTTTTGAAGGCCTCAGACTCCACCAGCTTGTATGGTAAAATCTGGCGGGCTAAGAGTTCCGTCAAGCCAGCTGTCAGACGCCGGGCAAGGGGGTGACTCTGTGATATTGGCTTCTTACGCTCAAACATTTCCTTGACAGACACCTGACTGTGGGCAGATGAGCAAGAACTGCTGAAGGTGAGAGGCGGAGTGGCGGGTGGTTGAGAGGGGCCAAGGAGGACAGCAGTGGTTGACGTGGCTAAGGATGCTGGACCAGGAGGAGGATGGTGGCTTTGAGTTTGTGTGCTGCTTGTACTCATGTGTTGATCCCTTTGGCGTTTGTGATGTGAGAACATGTGCCTTCGTAAAGCTGTTGTTCCATAGTTTCGCTGTTGGACTTCCTGCGACTCAGTTTCTTTTGGCACAGGTTGCAAATGGCATTGCTGTTAGCAGAGCCAGACACACACAAAAAATGCCACACTGCTGAGCTTTGCAATGACGGCATTCTGGTGGTGGCAACAGCATGCGTTGATTGGCGTGCTGTCTGGCTGACCCCGAGTGCCGATTAATGCTGTCTGACTGTGCCACTAGCTCCTTGCGATGACCTCCCCCTGCTTCCAACTCGTCTCCTCCTCCTCTCTCTCTCCCCATCTGAACTTTCCCCCTGTTCTTCTTCTCTTCGAGCGGGCACGCACGTGACATCAACGGACACATCATCATCACACCGTACGTCCATGGGTGTAATGCTGCATGACTGAGACATATCCCTGTTATCTACATCCTCTGGCAATAATGGTTGCGCATCACTCATTTCTTCCAACTGATTTGCAAATAAATCCTCGGACAGATCAAATGAAGCGGCTGTGGTGCTAGTGTTGGTGGTGTAGGCGGGCGGGCGAGTGGTAACTTGAGAGGTGCCCGAAGCTGAGCTGGAGGAGGATGGTGCGTCAGGGTTCCGAGCGGAAGCTGTAGAAGATTGGGTGTCCTGTGTAAGCCAGTCAACTATGTCCTCCGAATTTTTCGAGTTCAGGGTATGTGGCCTCTGAACACTGGGCATTATTCTAGGGCCAAAGGAAATCACAGATCCACGACGGCCCCTGTGGGGTGGCCTGCCTCTGCCTGTCATTTTTTTTTTGATTAGTGGTACTATGCGTGCAAGGTACTGTGCCACACAGTATGAGTGATGGGCACTGGCAGTGGGCACACTACAGTCAGTGGAAGTGGGCCTAACACACTGGCAGCAGGCAGGCAACTGAAATTAGATTAAAGTGTAAAAATTAAATGCCTAAGTGCTCTTTCACACTTGCGTTTCTGCTTTCCATCTTATAGTTCCGTCCTCGGGGCTCTAGGACGGAACGATACTGATCAGGATAATCCAAATGCATTCTGAATGGAGAGAAATCCGTTCAGGATGCATCAGGATGTCTTCTGTTCAGTATGTTAATATTTTCTGGACGTTAACAAAACCGCAGCATGCTGCGGATTTGTCTCCGTCCAAAAATCCGGAAGACATGCTGTAACACCGGATCCGGAATTGATGCCCGTCGGATCTGACGTTTAGCTCTGCGCATGCGCAGCAGCAGTTCCGATCAGTACCCCAGTGTAAGCTGGGACTCCGATCGGTTACCATGGCATTCAGGACGCTACTGAAGTCCTAGCTGCCATGGTAAGTACTCCGCAGCAGTGTACTTACCTGCGCTGCGGCCTTCAGGTGCTCCTTCATGATGTTACAGGTCCAGGCGGCGCATTGATCTATGCGCCGCAGGGACCTGTGATGTCATGAAGGAGCGCCCGGAGCCCGCAGCGCAGGTAAGTACACTGCTGCGGAGTACCATGGCAGCCAGGACTTCAGTAGCGTCCTGGCTGCCATGGTAACCTGAAAGCATTTTGAAGACTGATCAGGATCCTGATCAGTCTTCAAATGCTTTCAGGCGACTTGCGTTCTTAAGGATCCGGCGGGACGGAAGTGCCTACCGGATCCTCAGAACGCAAGTATGAAAGAGGCCTGATTTATCGGCAAGCTACTGTGCCACCCGGTATGAGTGGTGGGCACTGGCAGTGGGCACACTGCAATCTGTGGGCCTGCAACCTCTCACACACGGGCAGGCCAGGCAACTGCAATATATATATGGAAAAAATAATAATAGCAGACTAATGTAGCAGCACTAAATGGGGCTTTTTGGGGTGCTGTGACGCTGTCCTTACAGCAGATGAGTCTGTGGACACAGAACACTGCCCTAGCTAACCGTTTCCCTATGAATTTATCATCATCATCATCAGCACAGCAACAGCTTCACTCTCCATGCTCTCACTAACACACTGCAGTCTTCAGACTGAATCTAAAATGGCTGCCGTTTTTATAGGAGGTGGGAGGGAGGGTGCTGACTGTGAGATACAGGGTCAAAGTTTGCTCAATGATGATGTATAGGGGGCGGAGCGAACATCGCATATGTTTGCCCGCCACGGCAAACGCGAACAAGCTATATTTGCCGGGAACTGTTCGCCGGCGAATAGTTCGGGACATCACTATGGGCGAACTGCAAGGCCATCTCTATTCACCACTGCCCAGTCAGGAATTTGAAGATCAGGCAGATCTAGTGCTGCTTAGACATCTGGAATGTCTGTAACCGATCGAATCAGAAACTGTTTGCTTCTCACTGAGAACATTAGTGAATAGAGATGGCCCGAACTATTCGCCGGCGAACAGTTCCCGACGAACATAGCTTGTTCGCGTTCGCCTCTGCCGGGCGAACATATGCGATGTTCGGTCCGCCCCCTATACATCATCATTGAGCAAACTTTGACCCTGTACCTCACAGTCAGCAGACACATTCCAGCCAATCAGCAGCATACCCTCCCTCCCAGACCCTCCCACCTCCTGAACAGCATCCATTTTAGATTCATTCGGAAGCTGCAGTCTTAGTGAGAGGAAGGAGAGTGTAGTTGCTGCTGATTTAATTGGGAAATCGATAGCAAGGCTAGTGAATTCAGTGTCCACTCCAGTCCTGAAAGACTCATCTGATCTCTGCTGTAAGGACAGCCTCCTGACAGCACCCCAAAAAGCCCTTTTTAGGGCTGCAACATTAGTCTGCTTTTTTTTTTTCTTTATATGCATATTGCAGTTGCATGGCCAGCCTGTGTGTGAGGAGCTGCAGGCCCACAGACTGTAGTGTGCCCACTGCCAGTGCCCACCCCTGTCATCCCATGTGGCACAGGACTTTGCATCAAAAAAAGGCATTTCATTTTTACACTTTAATCTAAGTTTAGTTGCCTGCCAGTGTGTGTCAGGCTGACTTCCAGTGACTGTAGTGTGCCCACTGCCAGTGCCCACCCCTGTCATCCCATGTGGCACAGGACTTTGCATCAAAAAAGGCATTTCATTTTTACACTTTAATCTAAGTTTAGTTGCCTGCCAGTGTGTGTCAGGCTGACTTCCAGTGACTGTAGAGTGCCCACTGCCAGTGCCCACCACTCATACCGGCTGGCACAGGACTTTGCATAAAAAGGCATTTCATTTTTACACTTTAGTGTAATTTCAGCTGCTTGCTTGCTGCTAGTGTGTGTCAGGCCGACTTCCACTGACTGTAGTGTGCCCACTGCCAGTGCCCACCCCTGTCATCCCGTGTGGCACAGGACTTTGCATCAAAAAGGCATTTAATTTTTACACTTTAATCTAAGGTTAGTTGCCTGCCAGTGTGTGTCAGGCTGACTTCCAGTGACTGTAGTGTGCCCACTGCCAGTGCCTACCACTCATACCGGCTGGCAGAGGACTTTGCATCAAAATAGGCATTTAATTTTTACACTTTAGTGTAATTTCAGCTGCTTGCCTGCTGCTAGTGTGTGTCAGGCCGACTTCCACTGACTGTAGTGTGCCCACTGCCAGTGCCCACCCCTGTCATCCCGTGTGGCACAGGACTTTGCATCAAAAAAGGCATTTAATTTTTACACTTTAATCTAAGGTTAGTTGCCTGCCAGTGTGTGTCAGGCTGACTTCCAGTGACTGTAGTGTGCCCACTGCCAGTGCCTACCACTCATACCGGCTGGCAAAGGACTTTGCATCAAAATAGGCATTTAATTTTTACACTTTAATCTAAGGTTAGTTGCCTGCCAGTGTGTGTCAGGCTGACTTCCAGTGACTGTAGTGTGCCCACTGCCAGTGCCTACCACTCATACCGGCTGGCACAGGACTTTGCATAAAAAAGGCATTTAATTTTTACACTTTAGTGTAATTTCAGCTGCTTGCCTGCTGCCAGTGTGTGTCAGGCCGACTTCCACTGACTGTAGTGTGCCCACTGCCAGTGCCAACCACTGATACCGGGTGGCACAGTAGCTTGCTGATAAATAAGGTATTTCATTTTTACACATTAGTCTAATTTCAGTTGCTTGCCTCCTGCCAGTGTGTGTCAGGCCCACCTCCACAGACTGTAGTGTGCCCACTGCCAGTGCCAACCACTGATACCGGGTGGCACAGTAGCTTGCCGATAAATAAGGCATTTAATTTTTACACATTAGTCTAATTTCAGTTGCTTGCCTGCTGCCAGTGCGTGTCAGGCCCACTTCCACTGACTGTAGTGTGCCCACTGCCAGTGCCAACCACTGATACCAGGTGGCACAGTAGCTTGCCGATAAATAAGGCATTTAATTTTTACACATTAGTCTAATTTCAGTTGCTTGCCTGCTGCCAGTGCGTGTCAGGCCCACTTCCACTGACTGTAGTGTGCCCACTGCCAGTGCCAACCACTGATACCGGGTGGCACAGTAGCTTGCCGATAAATAAGGCATTTCATTTTTACACATTAGTCTAATTTCAGTTGCTTGCCTCCTGCCAGTGTGTGTCAGGCCCACCTTCACAGACTGTAGTTTGCCCACTGCCAGTGCCAACCACTGATACCGGGTGGCACAGTACCACTTATCGGAAAAAAAATGACAGACAGAGGCAGGCCCCCCGCAGGGGCCGTCGTGGTCGTGGTGCTGTGATTTCCACTGTCCCTGGAATAATGCCTAGTGTTCAGAGGCCATGTACCCTGAACCCGAAAAATTCTGAGGACGTAGTTGACTGGCTTAGACAGGACACCCAATCTTCAACAGCTTCCGCTAAGAACTTTGACGCACCATCTTCCTCCAGCTCAGCTTTGGTCACCTGCTCTCAAGTTACCACGCACCCGCCCGCCGCTGATAGGAATAGTACTAGTTAAGACACCACTCATATAGGGTGTCACAGCACATTGCTCTGTGCACGCGCAGTGCCCCAATTTGGGAGTATGAGGACCGACCAAGCTGCTTTTTCCATCTCCCGGTTCCTGAAATCAATTCAGTTTGGTGTATGAGAGTTTGTTCTGTCATTGTGAAGGCAGTCGAAGGTACCAGGCCTACATTTTTTTTCACAAAAGGCAATCCCTGATATGGGATGTAACAGGGATTAAACTGATGAGAATAGTACTACAGAAAATACCACTCATATCGAGTGTGACAGTAAATTGCACAGCGCAGACGCAGTGACCGTGGATTAAAACAAAGGGGAGGGAGCCAGCGTTTTTTAACCATCTCCCGTTCGAAAAATCAATTCAATTGACCTTTCGGGGACCCTTGGTGTTGTACGTGGCTGGGTGGAGGAAGAAACCTTCAATGATATCACCGGGACGTGGCTAGCTTGGTATCCAACCTTGTGCAAATGGGGAGTTTGCGGTTGTGCAAATGGACTGTTTGCGGTGCATTAAAAGAGGAGTTTGGTATGTCAATGTCTGAGAATCGGGCGTAACCCTTACACTACCTGATCGATACAACATCATACCTGATCGTATACACACACTGGATGTTTTAAAGCATGTTATTTCAAACAATTTAGGAATGTTACGTGATTTATGCCCTTTATGGATTAAAACCCGACTCTGCGTCCACTACGTAATTTTCCATGGGAGTTTTGCCATGGATCCCCCTCCGACATGCCACAGTCCAGGTGTTAGTCCCCTTGAAACAACTTTTCCATCACTATTGTGGCCAGAAAATGTCCCTTTGATTTTTAAAATTCGCCTGTCTATTGAAGTCTATGGCGGTTCGCCCGGTTCGCCTGTTCGCGAACATTTGCGGAAGTTCGCGTTCGCTGTTCGCGAACTGAAAATTTTATGTTCGCGACATCACTATTAGTGAACAAAGTGAACTTCCAGCTATATTGAATGTCCTTGGATCTGAGGACTTCTGTTAATGGTTTGAGGATTCTCCTCTTCTGAAGTGTTTGTGGTGATAGATCTTGATACATTTGTAGTTGAGCATCTTCATATTCTATGTAGTTAAATTGTCTGGTAAGACAGAATATTTCCTCCATCACTTTTTAGTTGAGGAGGCGGCATATTACATCTCGTAGCGGTTCAGTATCTTTGGGTTTTCTCCTCCGGGTCCTATGGACACGTTCTATAATTATATCATCTGAGTGGGAGTCTCCAAGAATGGAGTAAAAGATTTGCTTTATAGTGGAATGTAAGGACGTAGGTGAAACGGATTCAGGTAGAACTTTTATTCTCAGGTTGTTCCTGTGGCCCCTGTTTTCTTGATCTTCAATTGCTTCAAAGGCAGCATTGAGGTATTTTTGACATAAAGACATACTCTCCGTAACAGCTGTGGTATATCCGCATATCGCTGCTTGAGTGTTCTCCAATTGCTCTACTCGCGAACCGGTTTGTTTCACTTCTTCTTTTATTTCTGGTTAGTCTTTTGAAAGGGGCTTAGGGCTTTGGCCAGGACTTTGTCCAGAGTTTTTTGTAGGAAGAAGTGGGAGATTGGAAGAGACTCCGAATGAAAAGGAGCATCAGCATCACTATCCGTCTCGCCGCCCATGTCCACTTGTGCCATAGTAAGAGAGTCTTTAAATGGCGTGTTCATCTTTGAGATGATGGGAGTTGAGTTCTTCTTTTTAGTCATATACTTGCCCATTTATCCTTGTGTAGAACTGGATTTTTGGATGGTGTTGGGGTCTCTGGGGTATGGATTTCCTATTTTGACCATCGCAACAGTACAGAGCAATGAAGTAGTTGGGTTTCTTGTGTGCCGTGTATCTTGATTGCATTAGAGACCACAATGAGTGGTCAGTGTTTGAGAAGGAGTTAATGATTGCAGGAGTTACAACCACTTAAAAATTAGGACCAAGTCCTCAAGGCATAATACAAATCCCACAGATTAGGGTGTAACTTACTACACCAGACACAATCCTGAAAACTTTGAGTGTCGCTCCCACGGGATATAGCAGAGAAGAAGGTGTGCCTGTTAGCACTGGAATAGGAAGAATTATGGCGTTTGATGACTAGGGATAGGGGCCTCAGGAATCACTCATGGACCACGGTGTGTAGTACGTCCCCAAGGCCTCAGGACGTCTCGCTAGACCAGATCCCGATCACCAGCGCTAGAGCCCAGGTGTGTCACTAGTTTAATAGGCGCTATAGTAGATGAGGCTCTAAAAGTGCAGCCAGTTGCAGGCCTCGCTCTACCAACCAGAGGACCTGATATGGCTATGGGAGCTTCCGATACCATTAGGGCCTCCTGCAAACTCCCTCCCGTGGATGTGGCCCAGTGTTGAGTAAGTGAAGATTGAGTGCTTACCAGACCCTCCTGCATGAGTTGCCCTGCCAGTAGTGTGGCATCAGAGTGGGTGTTTAGTGCGACGGGGGTCATAGTTACCCCAAGGAGACCTTGCCTGTCCACCCAAAATGTGGAGAGACCTTTGTCAAGATGAATAAGGGGTGGATCAGCCAGGATTTCCATCCAACAATGACTGATGCATCAGATTTGATCATCCATGCTGCCTCACCCACACCTTGGCAAAAGATAGCAATTTCTTCTGGGTACCTGCCTCAGCTACTATTCTGATGCTGCCACACGCCTGATGCCACACATATGATGCCAAGTGCTCCTTCTTACACCCACTATTGTCAGCGGGTTCTGTTATTGCCATTCACCTCACCGTTTCACTCTGTGGTCTCCTGATGCTACTGCCAACTCACCACTCAGGTCTTCTCATGCTGCTGATGCTACCTCCATACTATATCATTGTGCCACTCTTTGGCCTCCTCATGCTGCTGCTGCTGCCACCTCTACACTATGTCACCTTGCCTCTCTGTGGTCTTTCCATGGTGCTGCTGGAACCTCCACACTATGTCACCTTGCAACTCTTTGGACTCCTCATGCTTCTGCCAAATCTTAACTGTGTCTCTGGGCCACTCTGTGGCCTCCTCATGCTGATGCTGCCACCTCCACATTATGTCAACTTGCCACTCGTTGGTCTCCTCATGCTGCTGCCACCTCCACACTATGTCAACTTGCCTCTCTGTGGTCTCCTCATGCTGCTGCCAACTCACAACTCTGTCTCTAAGCCACTGTGGTCTCTTTATGCTGCTGCTGCCATGTCCACACTATGTCATTGTGCCACTCTGTGGCCTCCTCATGCTTCTACTGCTGCCACCTCCACACTATGTCACCTTGCCAGTCTATGGCCTTCTTATGCTGCTGCCACCTCAACACTATGTCACTGGGCGACTCTGTGATCTTCTCATGCTGTTTCCACCTCACCACTATGTTGTTGGGACACTCTGTAGACTTTTCATGATGCTCCCACCCTCTCCACTCCATGACTGGGCCACTGTTTTGCTTTTTTGGCCTGTTTGACATCATCATTTCTTTGAACCTTTTTCTGATCTGTCAGAAGGAAGGAAAAAATGAGATGCAAAATGGATCCTGTCTATGTAGCAGGTGGTAGGCCTGTATCGTCCTATCAGAATTGGCAGGAGTGGGTACAAAACACAGAAGACATGCAAATATTCCATTCACGTGTCATGTGTTTTGGATCCACTCCAATTTTTTGGGCTTTAGCAATACTAATGGATTACTGACCAAATACTGACAGAGTGAAGGCGGATGCTCAGCAGACAGGATCCATTTTTTGTGGGTTAGTGTTCTTATGGATCAGAGGAAGGGCAAAATAATCAGTGATGTCAACACAAACTTACTGCTGACACCATCTCCACTCTGTTGGGGGCTCAATTTGTATAAGCGTTTGATAGAACAGGTTATGTAGACATCTAGGTGGAATCAGCTGACGACGGTGTAAAAGGAGTGCGCATCTTCTTGATGCTAACATTGACCTGTAAGGTTCAGTTCACACTTGAGCTATTTGGTCAGTTTTGGCCCCGTGACTGCCAAAATAAGTGAAGTGTGCAGTAATTCTAAGAGTGACGCCTGTCATGTGCGTGTCCTACTGACTCACAATACTGTTTCACTACCACAGCAGACTCCCTATGCGTGTTACTGCAAGGCACAGTGTTCTACACCACTATACAGGCTCTCTGCAGCCAGGAAATAGCTGTTTTTAAATGCAATTTGCCACAAATAAATTCCAATCAAATCTTTTCAGAAAATTTTGCAAAGCGGCCGAATTAAATTTTTGAGAAATTCGCTCATCTCTACAAATACAATATAGTTCACAGAAAGCCAGAATATCATATTAGGCGTTCTCCATCCTTTTTTTTTTTTACTAGATATATCTAGACATAACCTTAGTGATATACAGTATATAAGAATATTTATTTTACCAGACCATAAACTTATGAAGTGTTTCCTCCACAGCTTTTCTAATTTCATTATTCCTCAGACTGTATATAATAGGGTTGATGAAAGGTGTAAACACTGTGTATAGCAGTGATAAGATTTTGCTCATAGAGAGTGTTAGACCTTTTGTTGGGACAACATATACACTGAAAAGAGTCCAATAAAATATGGAGACCACAATGAGGTGGGAGCTACAGGTAGAGAAGGCTTTCCGTCTACCAGTACTGGATGAAATCCTTAAGACTGCTAAAACAATACAAGTATAAGACAATACAATAATTGTAGTTGGAATAAAGACATTTGGAAAGCCTATGAAATACATCTCTAAATGAACAATGGAGATGTCAGAGCAGGAAAGTTCTAGTAATGGAAGAATATCACAGAATAGATGGTTGATGATATTTGGGCCACAAAAGGTTAGATTTGCTGTTGTTATAGTGTAAATTGCATTAATGGAAAATCCATAAAACCAACAAATAATTCCGATTTTCACACAAAATTGAGTTGTCATGATAGAAGTATAATGGAGGGGATTACAGATGGCCATATATCTGTCATAAGACATCACTGTGAGGAGGAGACATTCTAATGTTTCTACAGAACCAAAAAAATAGAATTGAGCAATACAGTCAATAAAAGGAATGTTCCCCCCATTATTCAGTAGAATGTGGAGCAGGTTGGGGACAATATCAGTTGTTAATAAGATGTCACTGATGGACAGTTGTGAGATGAAGAAGTACATTGGAGTGTGGAGGTTCTTGCTGGTGGACACCAGGATGATGATCAGGAGGTTCCCACATATTGTCCCACAGTAAACCACCAGGAGAAGACAGAACAGGAAAATTCTTAAATCTTGTCTAATTTTAAATCATAAGAAGCAAAACTGCCTTACCACAGTCATATTAATCTCCTGTGTACAGAAATGATAAGAGTAACAGATGTAGCAGGGTTAACACACAAACTCTTAAGTCAAATTTTTTAACTTATCACGTTATCTTGAAACAAAAGCCATTGAAAAGCAATTGAAGATATTTGCTTAATGCAGTGATCGGCAAAGTGCGGCTCTCCAGCTGTTGCAGAACTACAACTCCCAGCATGCAAAGACTGTCTATAGCTATCAGCCTACTGCAGGGCATGGTGGGAGTTGTAGTTTTGCAACAGCTGGAGAGCCGCACTTTGCCCATCACTGGCTTAACGCATTTAGTTTAGATAACACATCTCATAAAGCATGTGTGTTAACTCTACTACATCCGTATGCTAAAAAAATAAAAAACAAACGTTACACTTTAATTTTAACTATTTGGAACTAGAGTCGTCCAAATTCACACCCTGGATAATATATTATACTGCCTTTTCCATGACACTCGGTAGTGAATTCAATGAGCTTCTTACCCACCCATTTATATAAAGAGCAGAGATTAGCAAATTTATGGAAATTTTTTTCAGGTCTGATTCTAATTTATCAGTCAAAAAAATTGATTTGGGTCAATATCAATTCTACCCAAAAGTGAACCAATAGGCCTTAAAATTGGAATATAACACTCTGAGGTTTCCTAGGACTCATATTTTCCATCATGGCATTCTCTCTTTATTTATTTTACCTCTACCCCTCTCCCCCACTGATAGTCCATTGAGAGCAAACTGGGCCAGTTTGTGCCATTTGTCTGGCCGAAATACCAGGGGGCAGACAACAGGGTATGCTGCAGAAAGGGCACAGTATAGGAAGGATTGAGCCTGTTAGTTCTTGCAGTACATATCGGTTTACTGATGTCTGGCCTGGCTTGGCACATGAAAACACTGCTCCCTCATTTTCATCAAACTGAATTGGCTGCTGCTACAGATTCTGTTACTTGTGGTGGCAGAAATGGTGTCAGGTGGGATATTTAGTTGTAGGTGGAGAGGAGCCAACTTTTCAGACAATGGGGTGGCAGTCATCTGCTTGCCAACATCTATGGCAAGCTGTGTGCACAGTGAATCCTGATAATATAAGGATTTTATTCTCAATTTTATTCTCCTTTCAGCATCAGGAAAACATTTCCCCATTTTGATAGCAAGGCACTAAAAGCATGGCTATCCTGTAATCATTAGCTTGCTTTATGCTAACGATATCCCTGTCAGCTTGTCAGCGATGCTTGACAACATGCAAGAGGATCCAGTTCTTTCTGGCTGTGCCCTCTAGTGCAATGATAAGTCATCATTGTCAGTGTCATCATCAGCATCATACGCCTCATTGTTCTGCACCAGCAACTTCTCTGGCTTTTCAACGTTCTGCAGTGGTAGCTCCTCATCCTTCACTTCAACTTCTTCCTCTTTGGGACTTAGTCAATGCAGGTCCCCAGCAGCATCAGAAGGACCAGCAAGATGTGGAAGCAGTTATTCTTCTGAAATCCCTTGTGGATAATGTAAATATCCGGGGGTTGATGTTGATGCTACTGTTGTCCCTACTCACAAATGTGAGTATACCAAATGCCTTCCTTATAAGCTGGCAAACTGAGTTGAAAGGAAAACATGCTCCCTTCTGTGACTTTATCATGCATTAGCATGTGCTCTTACTCCAAAATGCAGTGCAGCCTTGATATTCCTGCCATTATCACAGTGACCACCTTGCCCATGTGTAGTTTGTGGGGAGACATTTATTAGAAAATGTGTTTCTGACTGCAAATTAGCAAATGATAGGTGTGGCTTCTCTTGCCCAGGTTCATCACTTCTAAGGCAAGATGTGGGAAAGATCCTGGTGTGGAAACCAGAAATAGACAAGAGAGGGGAAGGGGTTTGCCTTTATGTAAAGTCCTGTCTAAAGCCCACAGTCCGAGAAGATATAAGTGAGGGACATGAACATGTGGAGTCACTGTGGGTAGAGATACATGGAGCCAAAAACAATAATACATTACTAATAGGAGTTTACTATAAACCACCTAATATACCAGAGTCCACAGAAAATCTATTACTAAACAAGATAGACGAGGCGGCAAATCATAATGAGGTGGTTATTATGGGGGACTTCAACTACCCAGATATAGACTGGGAAACTGAAAGCTGTACATCCCATAAAGGAAACAGGTTCTCGGCAATAACCAAAGACAATTACCTTTCCCTACTGGTTCAGGACAGACTAGAGCAGTGTTTCCCAACCAGTGTGCCTCCAGCTGTTGCAAAACTACAACTCCCAGCATGCCTGCACAGCCAAAGGCTGTCCGGGCATGCTGGGAGTTGTAGTTTTGCAACAGCTGGAGGCACACTGGTTGGGAAACACTGGACTAGAGGGACGGCCATACTGGACTTAGTATTAACCAATAGACCTGACAGAACAACAGATGGGCAGGTTGGGGGACACCTGGGAAATTGTGACCATGAAGTAATAACCTTCCAATCATTCAAAAGAGCGTTTCTACAGGGAGGAACAAAAATACCAAACTTCAAAAAAGAAAAATTTAGCCAACTAAGAGAGGCCATAGGCCCAACTAACTGGGATAAAGTCCTCAAAAACAAAAATACAGCCATAAAATGGGATATTTTTAAAATCATCCTAAAATCTCATTGTGAGAGGTACATAACGTATGGGAATAAAAGGTTAAGGAACAAAAAGAAACAAATGTGGATAAATAGAACTGTAAAGAAAGGAATAAATGACAAAAAGAAAGCATATAAATCACTAAATCAGGAGGGTAGCGAGGAAGCACTGAAAAACTATAAGGAAAAAAATAGAATATGTAAAAAACAAATAAAAGCAGCCAAACTAGAGACCAATAAATTAATTGCCAAAGAAAGTAAAACTAACCCTAAAATGTTCTTCAATTATATAAATGTTAAAAAATATAAATCTGAAGGTGTCGGCCCTCTACACAGCAATGAGGGGGGAGTTGCAGAGAGCGACGAGTAGAAAGCAAAGCTGCTAAATATATTTTTCTCCAATGTATTCACTGAGGAAAATAAACTGTCAGATGAAATGCTGAATGTAAAAATAAATTGCCCATTAAAAGTGCCCTGTCTGACCCAGGAAGAAGTACAACAGCAACTTAAGAAGATTAAAATAGACAAATCGCCAGGACTGGATGGCATACACCCCCGTATCCTAAGGGAATTAAGTGATGTGATAGCCAGACCTTTATTTCTGATATTTGTGGACTCTATACTGACAGGGAATGTTCCACAGGATTGGCGCATAGCAAATGTGGTGCCAATATTCAAAAAGGGTCCAAAAACAGAGCCCGGAAACTATTGGCCAGTAAGTTTAACATCTGTTGTGGGTAAACTGTAAACTGAAGGTTTTCTGAGAGATGCTATCTTAGAGGATTTTAACGGAAATAAACAAATTACGCCATATCAGCATGGCTTCATGAGGGATCGGTCATGCCAAACTAATTTAATCCGTTTCTATGAGGAGGTAAGTTCTAGACTTGACAGCGGTGAATCAATGGATGTGGTATATCTGGACTTCTCCAAAGAATTTGATACTGTACCACATAAAAGGTTAGTATATAAAATGAGGATGCTCGGACTGGGAGAAAATGTCTGTAGGTGGGTAAGTAACTGGTTGAGTGATAGAAAACAGAGGGTGGTTTTTAACGGTACACACTCAGATTGGGTCACTGTCACTAGTGGGGTACCTCAGGGGTCAGTATTGGGCCCTATAGTTTTCAATATATTTATTAATGATCTTGTAGAGGGCTTGCATAGTAAAATATAAATTTTTACAGATGACACTAAACTGTGTAAAGTAATTAACACTAAAGAGGACAATATACTGCTACAGAGGGATCTGGATAGATTGGAGGCTTGGGCAGATAAGTGGCAGATGAGGTTTAACACTGACAGATGGAAAGTTATGCACATGAGAAGGAATAATGCAAGTCACCCGTACATACTAAATAGTAAAACGCTCAGTACAACTGACATAGAAAAGGATCAAGGAATTTTAATAAACAGCAAACTAAGCTGTAAAAACAGTGTCAGGCAGCTGCTGCCAAGGCTAATAAGATAATGGGTTGCATTAAAATGGGCATAGACGCCCGTGATGAGAACATAGTCCTACCACTTTACAAATCGCTAGTCAGACCGCACATGGAGTACTGTGTACAGTTCTGAGATCCTGTGAACGAGGCAGACATAGCAGAGCTGGAGAGGGTTCAGAGGAGGGCAACTAAAGTAATAACTGGAATGGGGCAACTATAATACCCTGAAAGATTATCAAAATTAGGGTTATTCTTTTTAGAAAAAATACGACTGAGGGGAGATTTAATTACTATGTAGAAATATATCAGGGGAAAGTACAGAGATCTCTCCCATCCTATTTATCCCCAGGACTGTGACGAGGTGACATCTTCTGCGTCTGTAGGAAAAATAGTTTGTACATGAACATAGTAGAGGATTCTTCACAGTAAGAGCAGTGAGACTATGAAACTCTCTGCCTGAGTAGGTGGTGATGGTGATACAATAAAGGAATTCAAGAGGGGCCTGGATGTATTTCTGGAGTGTAATAATATTACAGGTTATAGCTACTAGAGAGGGGTCATTGATCCAGGGAGTTATTCTGATGCCTGATTGGATTCGGGAAGGAATTTTTAATTCCCCTTAAGTGGGGAAAATTGGCTTCTACCGAACAGTTTTTTTTTTGCCTTCCTCTTAATCAACTTGCAGGATGACAGGCCACACTGGATGGACATATGTCTTTTTTTGGCCTTATGTACCTGTATGTTACTATGTTACTATGTTACAAACATGGAAGTGTTAACAGGGGAATTGTTGTGGTGCTCTGTCACCTCTGCCATGCAAAGCATTGACCCAGTGTGCCTTGAAAGACACAGTATTGTTCCAAGCACTAACATCTGCTCCACATATCTGTGGTGGCATGCATTTCTCACAGCGACAATTCCTAGGAGTGGCCACCAATGTCTCCACCATGTGAGAGTACAAGGCGTGGATAGCTTTTTTTCTTTTCTTTTTTTTTTAGAAATGGAAGTCAGGAAGTCAAGGCAAAACAATGTTATCAAATTTTTGAGAACAAGATAATTTTTAAACAATTTCTTGGAATAAAAATTGCAACTGGTCATAGATAATAATACCATAGACCAAAATAAAATTTTGGTGAAGACATGGAACTGCAAGACAACTAGAGATAAGTGAAGTTTTGAAAAATTTGATTTGGCCGATTCCCTGAAGTTCACCAAGAAATTTGATTCGTTCTGAATTAATTTTGCACAAATCACTATAAATCAAGGAAAACCAGGCCACTCTGCCTAATCATATTCTTCCCACTTGGTGAACCAATCTTAGTGTGAAGGCTTGGAAGTTAACACTTTCCTGACCACCAACAGTAAATTTATGTCTGGTGTTTTAAAGAGCAGACACCGGGCACTAATTTTTGCAATGCTGGAAAAATGCTGGTTACAGACTTTTAACCCTTCACGTGTCAAAGTCATACAGGTGTGCTCCAGCTCCCACCAGAAGTGATCGGGGAAGCCAGGGCATGTATACAGCAGCCTCTGTGATAGTACCAGAGATGGTACATAGCATTTAGGTGGGAAAATCTTCCATAAAGCAAAAAAATTGAGTGATTAACAACAGAGATGACCATAATCCCATGTGGATACCTTCATAAAGTCTGGGATCCCTCCCTACTATTAACCTAATGGTATTTCACTTCTAAAATTATTAGGGTTAAAACCAGATGTCAAACATTCTTAATGGATCAAGCATGACCGCTGGATTATTGCAGCAACACTGTCCCTAGTGCATGAGCGCTTGCCACATCTCTCTCTATGCTCAGCTCACAGGACAAGGATGGAGAACGAGTGGGATGATGGTTTTATAGAGCTGTGACATTGAGGGGGGGTAGCTATCTGCTGATTGGCTGGCTGAATGACATAATGGGTGATCTCACAGTTTCGGGCTTCATACTTTGACTTTGTAACACGTGTAGCTGACATATTAGGAAAACCTGATTTGTTTTCATAGAGTGCAAGGTAATTTAGCTTCATTGTGAATCAAAGTTTCCCTAAACTTCGGATCAAATTCCGCTTCAAGTGCTTCACGTCACTCAACACCAAAGACAACTATGAAAAAACGAACAAGACAAGTTTAAATAATAAAAAAATAATAATTTCCAACTGTACAGAAGTACTGAGACCATAGACAAAAATTTAATTTTGGTGGAAATGTGAAGCAGCAAAACAATAATGTTTTTTTGTTTTTTTTGAGAATTAGAACACTTTAAACAATTAAAAAAAAAAATAAGTACTGAGACTGTAGACTAGAGCTGAATTAAACTTTGGCCAAGGTGTGAAACTGCAAGAGAAGATTGACAAATAATTTACAAAAAATGTTTCTACAAGAAAAAAAAGACAACTGGCCAGAATTACAGATACCATAGACCAAAATTACTGATATAAAACATGGCATAAACTTAGACAGTCTGTCTAGACCTTCACTAAATTTATCACATGGGCTGGATGATAAAACTAGTGCAGGGATGAACACTTTTTTCTGACTCTGTGCGAACTACTGGTCAGCCTACCTTAAAACAGATCTTTATGAGCCCCAGCCATTTCCAAGCATAGCAATTAGAAAATCTAGCGAGCCAAATTGTGGCAAATAGCAACAATTTGCACTGCCTTTTAGATTGATCTTTGGTGAACTACAGGCACATTAGGAAATATAGGACAATGAATGTTATGTCAGTGACAAGACTCTGATACATGGAGTTTTTGGAAGATAATTTTCAGTCTGTTTTTTGAAAAAAAATTGGCACATGGACACATTCTCATACAATGTACGTTAGATCAGGCACATAACTCTGATACATGGAGTCTTTGGAAAACATTTTATATTTTTTTATTAGCACCAATATAATATACACCTTAGGACAGACACACAACTCTGATAAATGGGTATTTTAGAAGACAATTTTCATAAAATTTTATAGAAAAACAATGCCCTTGGAAAAAGTCCAATACAATAAAGATTTGGACTTTGGAGACAAGTGAACATATGAGGACACATAACTACGCCCACCACTTGAGCTTGCCCTAGGTCTGACACAACATTTCAGTCGGCATTAACAGAAAACAATAAATATATTTTTTGTAATAAAATTTTGAAAAGTGATGCATGAAAATATGCTTATTTGTGCACCTATACTATACAAGCTTTGCAACAGGTTTAAAAAAAACAAAAAAACTGATGCAACAGGATGTCCACTGGGTGTGACCAAAATATACACTGCTGCAATACAATGCACTTAAAGGGGTATTCCCATCACAGACAATGGGGGCATATTGCTAGGATATGCCCCCATTGTCAGACAGGTGAGGGTCCCACCTCTGGAACCTGCACCTATGCCGAGAATAGAGCGGGAAGAGTGGTGGCTGAAGAATCCCAAGTTTCCCGAGGTCCGGCCACCGCTAAGCGCTCTACCCATACATGTGAATGGGAGCACACCACACTTGCACATCCACTGTCCCTATTCATTTCTAGTGCTCGGCTATTTTCGGTGGCCTCATAGAAATGAATGGATGGAGGCTTTGCATGCGCTGTGCACCCTCCACCTCCTTTACCCGCTCCATTCTTGGTGTAGATGTGGGTCCCACATGTGGGAAAGCGCACCTTTCAGAAAATGGTATGTGATGGGAGTTTTTTGTATAATTATAAATGGTAGTTCAATTGCAACAGCTTTTTAAGAAAAAATTGAGGTCCAATTGGAGTTCCCTTGAGTGCAACCGAAATATACAATACACAATTTTTGACATACTTAAATATGATTATTGCAATGCTTACTTATAAATCGTAGAAAATTTTCAACAGGTCTTTGGGGGGAAAAAAAACAAAAAAAACATAGGAACAATAGGACGTCCCTTTGGTGTGGCCAAAATATACTTTGGTGTTGAAACAGTAAAATATGCTTATTTCATGCATGTAAACTGTATAAGCTTTGCAACAGGCTTTTGGCCAAAAAAGGCTGGCTCCTTCATAAAAATCACTGACTCTTTAAAAGCTCATGTCTTGTGCAGTACATGAAGTTATCCGGACTTAACTACAGACACACCTTACACTAACGCCCCATATCCTGTCCCTAATGATATAAACCTGACTTTCTTCCTAGTAATTCAATCTATCAAACTAAGCATATCTTCCTCACAATCCTTACACTGTAGCTGCAGGAACCTAAAATGGTTGTCTTCTGTGTCTTATTACTCTGTCTGTCAGAGACATGGCAGACAAGTCTTATCACATGTCATTGCTTTTGTTTGAGTAGGGTCAAAAACTGACAGACCTTCGCCAAGCTTTGGTATTGGAGCTCTGGGCATGCACCTCCAGTGTGCACATTTTTTATAACATTGTCAGCCCCAAAAATCATTGGAGTGTGTAAGATCTACAAGCAGAGAATATAGGACCTACAGCTCTCCTTCAGCACATGAATTGGTATCACAGACTCAAAAAGGAAAATCAAACTGGCCAGCAATGTGAACAAGACTATCCTTCTCCTTCCCATAATCATTCTAGTAGTCAGGCTACATTATCATCATCATCATCATCATCACAATCATCCCTATCAGCTACTTATTTTCTTGCTCCACCTCCTCCACTCCATTGACAGTTATCCAGAACAGAATGTGTGGGCATGGAACAACTATACATGGATCTGGTGGAGATCCAGCCAATACCAAGCAAATACAGTTGTGTTCAAAATTATTCAACCCCCAATTGAGTGTTTTGGCCAGTTTGACATTGATTTTGATCATTTCAGTCATCTTGTTTACAATTAAATCAAAGAGGCCCTTGTAAGTCAAACAAATATAACATTTATAATGAAATAACCACAAATGTCTTTTCTGCGCTCACATCATTATCAGTTTTATTCAACCCCCAAGTGACATTCAATCTTAGTACTTAGTACAACATCCTTTTCCAGTTATAACAGCTTTTTAACGTGAAGCATAGCTTGACACAAGTGTCTTGCAGCGATCTACGGGTATCTTCGCCCATTCTTCATGGGCAAAAGCCTCTAGGTCAGTCACATTCTTAGGCTTGTGCGCTGCAACTGCTTTCTTTAAGTCCCACCAGAGGTTCTCAATCGGATTTAAGTCTGGTGACTGCGATGGCCACTTCAAAATGTTCCAGCCTTTAATCTGCAACCATGCTCTAGTGGACTTGGAGGTATGCTTGGGATCAGGGGCGTAGCTAGAAATGACTGGGCCCCACAGCAAATTTTTGTATTGGGCCCCCCCTACCCGCGCGTTTCGCTCCCCCTCTATAATGTGCCAGCCATATAGCCCCCCTATAATGTGCCAGTAGTCAGCCATATAGCCCCCCCAGCCCTCCTATAATGTGCCAGTAGCCAGCCATATAACCCCCCTATAATGTGCCAGTAGTCAGCCATATAACCCCTCCTATAATGTGCCAGTAGTCAGCCATATAACCCCCCCTATAATGTGCCAGTAGTCAGCCATATAAACCCACCCTATAATGTGCCAGTAGCCAGCCATATAGCACCAGATGCCCCCATAGTGCTCCTCTCCCCATAGTGCCCCTATAATGTGCCAATATCAAGTGCCTCTGTCTTCCCCATCCCAATATCATAGTGCCATCCTCTCCCCTGCCCCTAATGTGTGTGCCAATATGAAGTGCCAATCTCTCCCCCCCATTTGCCAATATCATAGTGGCAATATCCCCTCCTCCCCTGTGGCAGTAAAGTAAAAGTCCAGTATTTAAAAAAAAAAAAAAAAAACAACACATATACTTACCTCCATGTTAGGCAAGCCTCATTTATCCTGCCTTTCAGAAAAGTTTACGAGTGGAATCGAACCTGTGACCATTAGTATGAAAGGCAAGACACTTATCCACAAGACTGTATCAGCTGCATAGCCAGGTAGCTAAAAAAAAATAAGACCTCTAGATAAGGAGAACTTTGATAGTGTATCTATACACATTACAGCTGCCCCAACACACCAAGCTCTGCTACATCCATATACAATGTGCTGGTGCAGCTGTAATGTGTATGGATACACTATCAAAGTTCTCCACATCTAGAGGTCTTATTTTTTATTTTTTTTTAGCTATCTAGCTAATCAGCTGATATAGCCTTGTGGATAAGTGTCTTGCCTTTGATCCTAATGGTCGCAGGTTCGATCCCCAGGGTAAGCTTTTCTGAAAAAAAGAAAAAATAAGTTTTAAATAGACAAGGGCGAGAGGACACTGCGATTCACTGTGTAATTAGCGATCGGGAGAGGAGTGAGGACAACACGTGCTTGCCGGGCCCCCTGTAAGCCCGGGCCCTGAAGCAGCTGCTTCCCCGGTAGTTACGCCCCTGCTTGGGATCATTGTCCTGTTGAAAGGTCCAATGTCTCCCAAGCCTCAGGTTTGTGACGGACTGCATCAGATTTTCATCCAATATCTCCTGGTACTGAAGAGAATTCATGGTACCTTGCACACGCTGAAGCTTCCCTGTACCTGTAGAAGCAAAACAGCCCCAAAGCATGATTGACCCCCCGCCATGCTTCACAGTAGGCAAGGTGTTCTTTTCTTCATAGGCCTTGTTCTTCCTCCTCCAAACATAGCGTTGATCCATGGGCCCATACAGTTCTAATTTTGTTTCATCGGTCCACAGAACACTATCCCAAAACATTTGTGGTTTGTATACATGACTTTTGGCATACTGCAGTCGACTCTTCTTATTCTTTGGGGACAGCAAGGGGGTGTGCCTGGGAGTTCTGGCATGGAGGTCTTCATTACGCAGTGTGCGCCTTATTGTCTGAGCTGAAACTTCAGTACCCGCATCTGACAAATCTTTTTTCAGTTCCTCAGCAGTCACACGGGGACTTTTCTCCACTTTGCGCTTCAGGTAGCGCACAGCAGTCAAAGTCAGCATCTTCTTTCTGCCACGACCAGGTAGCGTTTCAACAGTGCCCTTTGCCTTGAATTTGCGAATAATGCTTCCTATGGTGTCTCTTGGTATGTTTAACATCTTTGCAATCTTCCTATAGCCATTGCCCTTCCTGTGAAGAGAAATCACCTCTTCTCTTGTCCTCCTGGACCATTCTCTTGACTTCACCATGTCTGTAAACACACCAGTAAATGTCTAGAAGGAGCTGAGTATCACCGTCATTTTGCATCTGCCTAATTGGTGCTTATTATGCTTGATTGCTGCTCCTTGGCATCCTGAGGTGTTTTCAATACCTGATCGAAAACACTTGAATGAACCTCTGTTCTTAAGAGTGGTAGTCTTTAAGGGGTTGAATAATTGTGTCAATGAAGAAATCGCAAAAAAAAAACATTTAATACTGTATTACAAAAACAATTGATGTCATTTTAGTTGCATTTGGTTCTTTAAAAAGTCCTTGTAAGATTTCATTCTGAACACAATTACAAATGTACACTAAATTCCCTAAAACCCATTACAGCATTGGGGGTTGAATAATTTTGAACACAACTGTATGCCGGATTTGGCTGGACAAATATCGGCAATGCTGTATCCATCGTGCTCCAGCAGGCTTTTCTCTGATGAAACAGCCTGCCAGAACTACTGCTTTACTGTCTGTATGAGCAGCACAAAGTAGTCAATGATTACATCCTACACCTGACCACCTTGGCAGAAAGCATATGTTATTTTGAGCTCAGACCATCAGTAAACTTTATGCATACTCATACTCATTGAACATGCATAGCTAGAGGACAAGGCTAACACAAAAATCAGTGCAGGGTGAGGACTGAAACATCTTCATCCTCAGTCACACTGCAGAGCATAGTAAACTGCATGTTTGACAAGCATCAAGCACATGGATGACTATTAAATGCTTTTAGACCTGCCTTGTAAAAGTAAAATCGGGGACTGTTTTCTTTCTGCCGAAAGGGAGGCACAATTGTATTACCACCATGCAATCTGTTCTCAGCTTGGCACAACTTTCAACAAGCAGGTGCTTGCTATTTGCATATGTGACCAAGAGGCCCTCTCTACTTCCACTAGCCCTTCCAGTAGGCCTCTTACTTAGGCCTTGTGAAGAGTCCCAGGCCTGCCAAAAGCAGACTGCCGTTAAGCTGTAAGAAACAAACACAGGCCTGAACAGCAATCCACATAGGCATGTACCTATAATATATCACGTACCTACAACGTTACCCCAAACTGGAGGAACCAAACACATGCTCGATATAGTATAACATATATCCAAACTTCATTACATCATATACAATGCCAGAACACCCGTCACTAATTCACCCCAAAGAGAGATGTTCCACATGTCACAAGTAGTCAAATCAGATGGACTTACGAGAGGGAATCACTTATCCACATACAAATAATAAAGTTCATAGATCACATAGTTATAGGGGCATTGAATCAAGCCCCACTACATTCAATAACAGTGTGGAATAACATTGTCTATCTAGTACATACCACAGGACATGATTTGGGGTGTAACCACTGGTGTGTATACCAAAAACCTTTGCGCTGCGTTCGCTGCTGCTTCGTCAGGAGGTTGTAGAAGTAACCAGGAAACCCCACCTTATAAGTGCTAGAAGTGCTGCCCAAATAAACTAGGTAAATACCTACAAATGTGTCTTCCGGCTGTTGGTTTTACATAGCGCATCACACTCTGGTGATGCGCGCCACAGACAACAAATGAGAGTGCCGTCTCGTCAGGAGGAGGGGTGGACCGCACGCCATGCGTTCCAGCCAGCCGCCCAAGGAGACAGTTCTGGAGCTCCCATGTGACCCGGCACACAGCGCACCACGGCGATGCACTACAACAGCCAGCAGGGTAACCAAGCAACCCCATGACCACGGGACAGACGCACCTACATCGTAGCAGTGTAATGCATATAAGTAGGAAACCGGAACTAATGAACAGAAAAGAAAAAGGGAAGTACCCCCACAATTATGTTACAAATAATATATCAGTGAGCATAATATCCACCATGATTAATACAGGAAAACACACATAAATATATATTACAATTCACAATAAGTGCACACAGTGTAATAATAAATACAAAACATGTGCTATATTCCAAAATACATACAAGATGACAGCAGTGATAACAATCGGAAAAAAACAAATACAAAAAAGTGTAATTCATCAATAAAGTACCAGCATAAATAATGAATTAATAGATAGACCTCATAACGTGACTAAAGTGCTTAGTGCAGTGCAAAACATAAATAAGGTACAAATAGATGTACAGACAATAAATCCAGTGTACATATATAAATATACAAATTCATCTGTTTTTAAAATATAAAAATAAAAATACATCCAAACATAAAAGAAAAAATGACATCCAAATATTATAAATATAATTCACATAAAAAATTCATCAAATATTAAGTCCCTTCACACCACTCACGTCCGGGTCAATCCCCAATATACAAAATACCCTCAGTACTCCAATAAATGGTAGGACACAGCTGGCTACAAAACACAAATACAACATATTAGAAATAGAATAGAAAGAATAAATATACATAAAAAATTATAGAAAGTGATTTGAAACAAAGGGCCTCATTCAAGCGGTACAGGGGTCACTGTATTGAGCAGGACCATCCATCTCGTCTCTCTTTGGAGGAGACATTGTTTTATGTCACCTCCCTAATCCTAACCCTGCCCGGTCTATTCCTAGTAAACTTTAATTTCTTAAGTTTATCTTAGTCGATCACTTACCCTGCAGCTCTGATGTCACAAATGTGCTCAAGCACACAAACTTTGAGTGCCCTAGTGGTCATCCCAATATAGATCAGACCACATGGCCACTCCGCATAGGTACAGTAGATCACTGCTTCTGTTCCGACACGTGATGTGATGAACAACTTTGTATTCTTTGTACCATCAGAGTCCATAAACCTATCAGTCCTAATCATGGCGA